>VMKM01001863.1:0-105886 GCA_008360985.2 Macquaria ambigua
TGTGTGTGTGTGTGTGTGTGTGTGTGTGTGTGTGTGTGTGCATTTTGTGAGTGTGTTCCTTCCACCGTGTATCAGTGTATGTGAGGAGAGAGTGCCTGCAGGGGTGTCAGCAGAGGTTTAAGATATTCAGCTTGCTGTCAGCACCGACACATTTCTCCCTCTGCACCGCTGCACAGATATGCAAATCCAGCCTCCTCAGAATGCAGAGCACCAGATCAGCTTCAATTTATTCCATTCTGCTCTCTCCCTCTTTCTGCACTCACCCTCCCTCTCTGTTCTTCTCTGCTCTCTGTTCCCCCCCCCCCCTCCTCCTCTCCTCCTCTCCTCCTCTCCTCTTGCTGTCTCCACTCTGTCTTTGGTTTTCTGTTTGGTCTTAGCTGCTCTGTTCATGGCATATGCCCCCGATGAGGAATTGTATGGAGGTGAGAGGATTTCTACTGAGCAGCTTCAAGGCTTAGTGCAAAGAAGCGCTTCATTCTTTCAATCTAGTACAAGGTACAAGAGGTGCAAGATTGCCTTGCAGTGTCTGTATTTGAGCGTATACTCTTACGTGTGTGTGTGTGTTTTAGTCTTGGCGTTGTCGAGGATTGTTTGTATTGTGCGCACGCAACAATGTACCTCTCCCCTCTCTCTTGTTAATTACCAGCGATAGAACAGCAGCGGCCTACATTGCTAGTGGTGAAACACAATTAGTCAGTTGCCAAGCTGCTCTCAAAAAGGCTATCTCACCAACACACAGTGTCATCAGTAATCTAGTCTCAGCATAATCTAAATGCCAATGTCTATCCTCTGTGATCCATCCCCAGCCCACACTACATTTACATTCTAATTAGATGTGGCCAAGGCCGCTTTATAAAGACCCTTTTTAATAACACGGCTTTATTCACCTTTTCAGAGTCCCATCGGGGCTGTAAAAAAAGTGGGCTACACTTTATATTTTGTCCCTTTGACATTGTGGCTACTGAGGATTTAAGTAGCTTTTTAAAGCCCTCGGCACCCGAGTGTGTGTAGCCTGACAAGAGGTTTTCTTGTCTCTCGAGGATGAATTGTAAATGCAGTGGTAAGAAATGGAGATGTGGTGTCAAAGCAGGAATAAAACGCTACCACTGCACACATCACACCCAATTTGTCCATAATTAAGCATAAAGGACATGTAATTTTAATCCTAGTGGGATTGTTTTTAACATTTGTTTGAATAAAGACTTAATTTTCCTAGTTTTTTATGTTATAACTGTGGTCTTAAACAATGATAATACTAGTAATATCATGTTTTAATTGCAATTAGAGCTGCAACTAACAGTTACTTTCATTATGGATTAATCTGCTGATTGTTTTCTGGATTCACTGAGTGATTGTTTGTTCCATAAAATGTCAAAAAATAGTTTTAAAAAAAAGCCCAAGTTGACATGTTCAGATGTCTTTGTTGTCTGACAAACAGTCCAAAATCCCAAGATATGTAGTTATGTATCCTAAAAAAAGTAAGAAAATCAGCAAATATTCTCATTTTAAATGCTGGAACCAGTGCGTTTTCTGGCATTTCTGCTTTAAAAATGGGTTTAAATCATTAATCAATGATCAAAATAGATTGAATTTTCAATCAATTATTCGTCTCATTGCTTCAGCTCCAACTGTAATGCACTTTTCATGAAAAGAAAAATCTCAGTTACATTTCAAAAACCAATTTCAGAAACATCTTCAAGTCCTGAACAGTGAATCCAGTCTCCTTTGACCTTGTATTTCTACACAGTCGGTCCTGGAATTAGCAGTTATTTTTATAATTATGTTATATGAAAACCCTCCTTTTCTAATTTGCTGAGATTTGGCAGCTGTTTAAACAACATGCAGTTACAGGGCTCTCAGAGTGTTCAGAGTCGCTGCCTGTTTTGGGGTTTTGGTGACAACACGTCGCGCTAACAAGACGATGTGATAGAAGCGAAAGTGAAAACAATAAAACATCTTCTGGATGACTGGTCTCATTTTCACTCTTGTGAATGTTCCCTCGAGGGTGGCGAGAAGTCTGATTGGGATACTAGAGTTTCTCATAGCCAGAATTCTCATTGCAAACTGACAATAGTTGATTTTACCAGCTGAGAGGATTATTGAGAAGAGAAGATTGTGTGTAGCCATCAACAAACATCATAATTGAATATTTAACTTGTTTGTACTTATGTGCTTTAGATCTGAAAAACACTGTACACAAAGTACATTTCTTTTTTCCCACCAAGTCCTCCAAATTAAGCAACAAAACGCATTGTTTGTAATTTGTAACTGCCCTCCATAAAGACGAAGTGTTTTCTGATCTGACACCCAAGTCAGCAGGACGACATCATTTGTAACTGCCTGCTTTTTTTAGATTTAGGCACAAAATGACTTGGTTATGGTTGGAGAACAGTCGTTGACTGACAACAATCATGGACCAATGTCGACCGTCTGTAGGACACAGGAAGCAAACAGCAGCTTCTTATTCTTATATGTCAAAGTCATATAAGACATATAACAACATCACACTAATTGCTCCTTTGCTCCCACGGACAAGAGTCATAATTCCTACAAGGCTTTGTCTCTTGAACGTAAACATATGTCATATTTGGGCATTTGCTGAAACAATAAATGAGGACTTCTCTATTAACCCTCTGAGTTGTAGCCAAAATGATACAGTATTTCATAATATGTTGATGCTCACATTCATATGAAAATAAGTGAGAAGTGCAATAGATAATTTCACTATTGTGACTTTGGCATGGTTTGGCAACCCTGAACACAGTTAAATATGAAATATATTTTATGTGCTACTTTTGAATCAATACCTGCCTTAGTTCTTTCTTACATTACAAAATGTTAAACTCTTTTAATACAAAAGTGCATTATTACAACTAGTTTAAGCTGTTTTGATGATTGTAAAGTCTAAACTAAAGAAACATTCACATTTGGCCGCTCAGCTTTGGAACAACTTACCTGGACAGTGTTTCTTTAGGACAAAAAAAAAATACTTATGTTCCCAAGTTGGTTAAAACAGACTTTTTGAGAGTCCAATATGGCTTCTGAATTATTCCGTGTGGTCTAATGAACTTTGAGCCTTCATGGATAATACATGATGGAGTGTAGTGATACAGGGGAAAATGGAAAATGGAAATGCAAAACAGAGTGCTGTTATCTTCTCTGAGTCAGTTGTTACGCATGGCCACTCTCAAAGATTACCTCCTAATACTGTATTCTTGGTTTAACTCAGTTCAACCATTAAAGCCTTAACCATATTTGCAGTCTAATATAAGCAAATTTACCACAGATATATGGAGAGATGTACATTTAAAACAAAAATATAGCTATTATAATATTTCAGAAATGTTGTTTTCTGCAGTCTGTTAAATCAGAAGGCTTTCAAATCCGCTGTGCCGTAAGTCTGTATTACACTGATTGACAAGCTTAGAGTCTTGGAAACATCAAGGTGAATTAGAATCAGGACTTGTTTAGATGAAATCCTAACCGTGTCTATCTTTAGACAGAGTAGTGGATTGAGATAGTAATAGTCTGAAGTTGGATCCAGTAAGTGAATTAGAAATTCTATTTGTTTAAGCATCTTCCCAGAGTCTTTATACTCTCTGGGATCTTAGTCAGGACAAAGGAAAGCATTAATGCTTAGACACGGTTCTGTGGGGAAATGCTAAATAGATCCATAAAACACAGAGAGTTCCTGCCCATGATGATCTTACAATGTATTTATACTTTAAACAAGAAGTGACACAGTGCACAGAATTGATTTTATTTTCAGCTGCAGCACTCATGTTGTCTCTAGCTGACTTCTCTGTTTTTTCCTGTTTTGTTGTGAATAAAAATCCAAACCCAGTGGCCCTGAAAATAAAATCTACTCGACAGGAACAACTAATGAAACGTGTGCTGTATTTCATACCACATACAGCCTCAATAAATTTTACTCCAAAAGGCAACATGAAGTGATGAAAAATATTGTTGTCGAATCCTGAGCTTTATTTGCAAAATATCTGTTAGTAATTAGAAGAAATGTGTTACTGCCTGTGAAGAATTTCCCATGATGCTTTATCAACACTGTTGCGTTCCAGTCCTCTCAATAACAAACTGTTCTGCAGCAGTTGTAAAAGCATCTAAGAGAAGTGATTGATAAGCTGTGGTCTCAGGGGAAACCTGCTCTCTCTGTTAGGGAACATCAATACAGGCGACTCCCAGTAACTGATGGATATGGCAAGCCCTTTTAACATTTAATCAGTAGCGGTAATATCAGTTGTAGATATCAACAATTGCTTTTTGACTAGTTAGAATTGCAAGCCAACATATCCATAATGTAATTTTGACACGTAACAATTTTAATTAAAGATATCTACAATTCATTTCACACTAGTCAAAATGTACATTTTTGATATCAACCATTCATTTCTTACTAGTGGAAATGTTAATTGTAGATATCAATAACTTAATTACAACTAGTCAACTTTTACCATTGACTTCCATTCAAACTCAATTACAGATATCTATAATTCAATTTTGACATGTTATAATTCCAAGTCGACATATCCACAATGTAATTTTGACTAGTTGTAATTCTAATTAATGATATCTACAACTCAATTCTCACTGGTCAAAATGTCAATTAATGATATCTACAACTCAATTCTCACTAGTGGAAATGTCAATTGTTGATATCAACCATTCATTTCTTACTAGTGGCAATGTTCATTATAGATATCTACAATTGTTCTTACATTACAGATATCATTAATGGAATTGTAGATATCTAAAATTCAATTCTGACTAGTCAAAATTAAATTATTGATATGTTGGCTTGGAATTGTAACTAGTAAGAATGTAATTTCAGATATCTAGAATTGCATTTGAGATATCTGAAATACAATTGTAACATGTGAAAATTATATTCTTACTAGTAACAAATATATTTAAGATATCTACAATGTCTTTTATAACTAGTCAGAATTGAATTTCAGATATCAAAAAAAGAATTTCCACTAGTCAAAATGTCATTGTAGATATCTTCAATGACATACACACATATCCGTAATGAATATGGTAATTTGGGCGAATGATCCGCCCTACTCTGCCTCTGATTGGCTTACCTGCAACGAGTACTGGCCAATCAGAGGCAGAGTAGGGCGGGTCATGAGTTCGCCATCCTAGGAAAGAGAAATCGTCTCACCGAGCTAATTTGGCGGTGACGAGCGAAAATGGAGAGAGAAGGAATTATTAATACGGAGACGGCAGTTACTGCATTTGACAGAATCTTTAAGTTTAAATGGCGGTTGGTAAACCAATTTATAGGCGCATTACCGCCATTTACTGGAATGGACTGTGGAGCAGTAGATGTTGCCAACGGAAAATAACGCGCGTTTTCACAAAGCATTAGCATTTGTTGAATATTCACGAGGTAGACATAGCCTATTTATAAGTCGACCAATAGCTTTGTGGTACTTGATGTGACGCCCACATATCTGAAATGGTTTGATGATATGTCGGACATATCAGAAATGCAACTGTAGATATCTGAAATGGGAAATTACATTTCCACTAGTCACAATCCTTTTTCGACATGTCAAAATTAAATTGTAGATATCTGTAATTCTTATTTTTACTAGTGACAAAGGAATTACTGATATCTATAATTAAATTAAAGATATCTGTAAATCAGTGTTGACTAGTCAAAATGTAATTTCCACATGTGAAAATATATTTGTAACATGTCAAAATTGTTTTACAGATATCTTAAATTAACATTTCCACTAGTGAAAACTAAATCGCTACTAGTCAGCCCTACTGATTAAATGTTAAAAGGGCTTGCCATAGATGGACCTTCTTGCTCACTCATTACAGGTTTCCCAGTAATTGTGCTTGTAAAAGCCAAAGCCAGTGTTTCTTTTAAACTGGCGATGTTTAACTAACAGCACTCTTCAAAAGAAAGGGGCCAGGCATCAATGGTGCCATGACAGAGTAGGACATGTAACACATGGCTTCCAGAAGGAAGATCCATCTGCTCATTCATTTGTATTCAACAGGAAGTGGTATGTGAGCAAACTCCAAGCACAATTTTAAAATAGTGAAAGATCTCAGAATCTCCTCTTCTGCTACATTACTTCATTTGTTCATAACAATTTGTCGTTTGGTGTGTTTGTTACTTACCACCAAAAGTTACTTAAATGAAAAATACATCAAATGAAATGTTAAAATTTTTACTTGTTACCATTTTGTGCCAGCAAATGAAGTAAAGTGAGTTTTCACTAGCGCTTAAAGTCAGACTCAGCTTTAATTTAAGTTTATTTATAGATTAAAATATGTTTATATTTTAATCTGTAGTATTTATTTATACCACAGATTAAAATATAAACACCCAATAATGTAACTTTTGACTATGTAATTTACGATAAACAGCGGCCACAAGTGGCAATTGCAATATAAAGGTAAATGCTTAAATTTAGTCCTAAAACAGTGTAACAACAGCAAGTTGAGAGGAGTTCATAAATTGAGCAAACTGACTCGGTAATGTCAGTTACACAGCAATATCTATTTTAATGTTAGTTTACTAATACAAGCCACCCAAAGCTACTGGTCCTACCAGACCAAGTAAGGCTGTAGCGGCAAACCTCCAAGGCTACATCCAAACGCATAACTTTTGCTACGTTTATGCCTAGCATCCACACTACTCCAGCATTTTATATTGGGTCTTATCAGCAACGACGTGTCCTTTCCTGATTCGTCACGCCCCTGTCACGTGACCCTTTCCCAGAAGAAAACAAACATCATCCTTGACTACTAGCAGTTAATTCAACATGGATAACGGTTTTCTTTAAACCTGGTCGTCAGTCCAAACGTAGAAATCTCTGGTCTTACTTTTCTCCATTGCTGTTCTTCGTTCGTAGTATTTCCTGCAACTAACTAAGCAACCAACGTAGACATTTGCTTCCTGTTTACACCAGCACGTGCATGCCCAGTGCACGTGAATGTTCATGTGATATGCGTTTTCAGGCGTGTATTATGGACAGAGATTATTTCTGAAATGCTGATAAAACGCTCATGTGTACAGAGATAATTTTTGTTTTAATACACTGTTTTATAATGAAAACGTATTAGTGTAGATGTTGCCTAAGTGAGCTGAATTGAACAAGGATGCGTTTTGTTTTTGAGAATGAAAGTGTCATTTCGTCTTTCAAAAGTTACACAGTCTTGCCAACAACTCTCTGTGAGCAACTTTGTTTATTATGACTAAAACAAGAAGCCTCATTTTGTCTATGTGCAGCAGTCTCAAAGAGCCACAGAGCTTTAAACGTTTAGATAATGTGTTTTTACTGCTTTAGTATTGTGTTTCAGGGGAGCTTAGGGCAGAAACGCCAGTGAAATATTATTAAGACCATGATCGTAAAAACAAAAGTTATGATGAATATTAATTTCTTAAACTGACGGGACTGAGCTCCAAGCAGTTTTGGAAACGGGACTGAATAGATGCAATTTTCAGTTAGCACTTGCCAGGATATCTGATTGGCCGTTGACAGTCAATGACTCCAAAAAGTTCAGTCATGTCCAACATTCTTTGGCTGACAGACTATAAACTGTTCACACATCAGCTGAGCTTTCCTGGTTGTTCAGCTCTGCAGGAAATTAAACGACTTTTGGGAAGTTGTTTATCATGTATGTTTGCTGTGTGAATGGGTGGTTAAGAGTGAAGGAAAGACAATTGCTGCTAGAGCCAAGTGGCTACAGATGGGAGCCGTGACATGAGGTCTGAGAGGAGAATAATTTTAAAGTCCATTACATTCAGCGTTGAGTTTGTGTGACCACAATTTGGCAAAATGTTCAAGCCAGGAAGTTTTAAAATTGTAACCGCATTGTCAACAGTAGCCTAAGTAATGGTCATTGACCGTGTCCTCAAACGTTTTGGAAACTGAACCACAGTCCCATTTAATGTAGGCTAATGTATTTATTTTTACACACAGCATAGCCTCCAGCATGTAATCAATATGTATACTGTGTGACACCATTGCCTGTCTCAGTTCAAGCTCACACATTTAGATTGATTACTGCCAACAGGCTTCTTTTTCCACGAAATAATCACAATCTATGTATTGTGTAGCTCTGTGGCATAGGAACTCACAGTTATTTAACTGTAGGTGTCCATTATATACAAAACATATATACACCAAACATTCTTCCCAGGCTCCACTTCTCTTGTAGTATGTTTATAGCAGACCCCTGCTTGACAATCATTTACAAAGATCCACATTCGGGAGTTGACCAGAACAACTGAATTCTTACGTTAACTGTCAATGAGCAGTTGAAGTTTGTACCTCACCTAGAAGCTCTTGAACACTGAGGTTTGTTAAGGATTAACCCAGGATGTGTGAACTGCTTACCCTCCAAATATAAGCTTCACTCCGTAACCTGCAAGGCCAATATGTACGTCAAACACAAAGTGCTGTTCCGACAGTGTGAAGGCAGTGAAAAACTGTTTTTCAATTTGTCTTCATCACTCAATTTTGTAACTTTCTGAAACTGACAGTCACACTCGCTTTCTGCAGCAGCTAGCCAGGTGCATGTTGGAAAGAAAGTGGGCAGAGCTCCAAACACTTTTGCAGATTTCTTTTTTTCTCCAAATTCCTCACATTGCTACTTTTGCCGCTGTTCATGTTCATGCGTGATTGAGTCACTGTGCTTTTAGGGAAGAGGCAGGAGAAGTGAGACTGACATTAGATTAAAATTCCAAACAAAAGCCAGGAGAGGTTTGCAGCAATACGCAGACTCTCCCTTCACCTTCACCTTATGTTTTAGAATCTGAGTTGTACAGCTGGTACTAAACACACACCGGGGGACACAACAACCTTTGTGCTACCTGTAAATGCAAGAAATGTAATTTTCTGTATCCGAGACTTCAATAAAGTCTTGTAGCAACAACTCCCCTACAATCACAGCCAGCTTCTCACCCCTCCTAAAAATGTTGCAGCTCTAAAGAAGGATATCTCAAAGTCCATCCTGGTTCTGATTGAGTATACAATACATACAGCTAGAAGGTGCTGCCACCACAATTTCATGACCATTTGTTTTGTCATAGCAAAATCCTTTGATATGCTAATTATACTTTTTAACTGTAGATGACTAAGATTGCTATAAAGGCATTAGCAAGTCATAAAATGAAATGAATTTGACATTTATAAGCAGTATACAAACATTTTATAACACACTATAATGTAGTTGTAAGCAGATACAACATTTTTATTAATGTAGAGTATTTGTCGACTTCTCCTATGAAAACATTTTTATATTATTACAACTGTAACTTTAACTATATTGTCCTTCATTGTCTGTTTATACACCAACCTCCATTTATCGGTGTCCACAAGAGGAGTTATAGTTGTTGACAAATACATTAACAAACACTTGTGTCTGCTTACAACTACATTAATAATGCTTATATACTGCTTATGAATGATGAATAGGTGGATGAATAGTGTTGCCAATGAACTTAATGGTCAATCTTATTTTTTTAAGTGGAACTGAATCAGTTAATCCTCATGGGGAGGTGTGAGCAGTTTATAATGCAAGACCTACTAAAATACATTTCACAAATTGTAGCCAGCACCTTTTTTTTCTGAAGAAAATTTACAATTGCTATTACTTATCAAAAATCTCATGAATCCAAGACCACATACTTATTCAAACAGTGCGATTATACTTATATTCTTAAAACATATTATATCAGACAAAGCAGGGCAGACCACAAAACGCTATAAAAAAAAAAGCTATCAAAAGTCTTGCATAATGAACTGATAGCAGGTACAAACTATGTTCTAGTTTGCATGGGATTTTGGGAGCACTGATATAAACCAGTTATCACCATGTCCTCACTGCTCTACATCCGCCCAACTACCAGCACTACCTTTGCTGTCCCCGACTTGTCAGACACTGGTTCTCTAGCGAGTTGTGATGAACTGTCATGTGCGTGACTAAACCGGTTCAACAGCGCGCTGTTGGTTGGAGAAATCACTCAGCCATTACAGCCCCTCAGTGTCTGTGAAAACAGCTTCAGGCAGGGAGGTTTGGATCAAGAGATGGCGAGAGACTGTTTTCTCTGCAGTGGGAAGCATGGTTCATGCTTCTCCCTAACCCCTTGCAAACAGCATGCCAACACAAGTCTCAAACAGCACCTCCTCTATCCACTTGTAAATTCACCAGCTCGGCAGCACAGGAAGGGAATGTAAATTAGGTGTGACTAACAGCAAGATGGGAATCCAGGCAGTTTTTCCCCTCCTCTCTTGCTGTTCTCCCCTGGCTACCGGGGGTTTCGTACACATCCACTTTCCCGCAGTGCTCGAGGCTGTCGGCTTGGTTTCACCTGCAGAATGACTTCAGCTGGAGGTGTACTAAGCTGAGGCCAGATAAGGAAAAGAAGATAGAAGAGCAGTGTTGCTGAGCTGAAGTCAGAAGGAAGCCTTTTTTTGAAAAAAAAAAAAAAACCTATTAGATTTATCATGAACTGGGAGCCCTTTCACTTCATCTTCTAAACCATTGGGCCAGTCGTGCTTACTGAAATATGGGAAATACAACTGCCACATGGGATTTCTCAGAAACATTTTATCTGTATTGACTGCAGAAAGCTTTGTTAACATAAGTACACTAAATTCTTTTTACGTGTTAAAGGATAAGGCTTGCGATATTTTTGTTATTGCAAACAAATCCCATGAAAAGACTAAAATGTACAATAAATTGCTCCTACTAACGAGTACAGACTGTGTAGCCAAAGCCTGATACAGATTACTCCTCTGTGCCACGGAGCTCCATTGTTGTCCAAAACTATTAAAAACACATCAACGAGCCACACATTGCGTTCATTACAATGAACATGGGCACTGTAGTTTATTCTGAGTCAGTTCCACGTACACCAACCTGGTGCCATAAATACTCACTTGTGCACCCAATGTATATTAATCCACAGCTGAAAATAGTCCCCAAGAAATGCACTATTTTCTCCTGTTTGAGCAACTCTGCTAAGAACTACAGTACCCAGCTGTTATCGGGAACACTAGCAGAGTTGCTCTATGGATGGCAATGTCAGTCGGTTGGTCGGTCCACGACTTTGGTTCAGACTGAAATATCTCTACAACTATTGGATGGATTGCAATGAAATTTGGTACAGATATCCATGGTGCCCAGAGGATGTATCCTAATGTCTTTGGTGATTGCCTGACTTTTGCTTTGAGCGCCACCAGCAGGTCAAAGTTTTCACTAAAAGGATTAGCACAAAATTTGTTACAGACAGTCATGATTCCCAGACGATGTGTCCTACTGATTTTGGTGACCCTCTGACTTTTCCTCTAGCACCAGCTAAACTAATGACATTCCCATTAGCCTCAGCTGTGCTTTGTGTTTAGTGCCAGTTAGCAATTGTTAGCATGCTAACAAGCTAAACTCAGATTGTGAACATGGTAAACATTAAACCTAAACAAACCTAAACATTAGCATGTTAGCATCGTCATTGTGAGCATGTTAGCATGCTATTTTTACCGTAGCCTCACAGAGCTGCTAGCATAGCTATAGACTCTTAGCCTTGTTGTGCCTTGCGCGCTATGAACGAATGGGCATGGGGCTGAGTGTCATGGACAGTGTAGGGAAGTCGGAAAGTATAAAGAGATGAACAAACACATTGCTGGTTTTGGTTGATTCATGAGATTTGTTGACAATAGAAGACATTTAGAGTAACACCAGCTTTATCTACCAGACCCCTCAAATAAGTGTGTGAACTGAAGATTCATCAGTTCATATGAGCTTTCCTATAAAATGCAGATGTGTGAAATGCACTGGAGGAATCTGTGCCTTCCCATCTATTCCTTGACACCATGTTTGAATTCAAACCATTAAATCCTGCCTGCTTAGTTTAAGATTGTAAAAGCTTTTTCACCCCGAACTTCTTTTTACTCTCCAGGCAGTATACTTGTGATAGACTCTGAATTGGTTATTGTGGGAGCCCAGTGGGAATCAATGTAACAGATACTGTTGAAGGTGTTACATTCAATCACAGAGCTGGTGGTGCTCCACTTTTTAACTTTCCTTTTCTGTGTCATCATTTGTAGGAATGAAGTTATTCCCTCACGTCAAAGTGTGTCATCAGACGGTGTATCAACATGTGGTTAAAGTGTATGTGCATAGCTGTTCTAGGTTTATTATCCAGGTGCATTGGGACCGGTGTGTAATAAAAAGATAGAATATAGAATTCAGCCTTTTTTAGTCTTCAGTGTGTAGGCAGCTACTCTCACAGAAAGAGAAACAGCAACCAGCCAATTATTCTTGTGATTATTATTGCAAGGAAGTGAATGGGCCTGCATGTTATTGATGTCAGGGAGGATGTCAATGGACTTCTATTTCAGTCTAATAAATACTCTTTGCACTGCTGCCCCTGAATTTTCAAGGGATTATGTGAGCGCGCTTTCCATCAGCGATGAGCTGTATTCTCCCATTATGTGTAATGGGAATAGTATGCATGCAGTCATATTTGTGAATATGTAAGGAGAGTATCCAAGTGTAGTGTGTGTGTGTGTGTGTCTGTGTGGCTGAGTGTGTGTTCAGGAGGGTGTTTTACAGTTTGGTTGATGGAGAGCTAGCCCTCTGCAGACAACCTGTGCTTATTTTATGGCCTCCTCCCCAGCTGCAGCATGTGGGCAATAAACCTTTCTCCAGCAATCTCCAAACAGTGCAGCAATCAATGGGAAATTATCTCAGCCAATCGATGGGCCAGCCTTTCTATTTCTCCCTCTCTCCACCTCTCCCGCTGTCCTCCTATCTGTATCCCTTTCTCCCAGCACCCCTCCCTCTCTTCGTCCTTCTCCTCATCCCTTATGCCTCATTTTTGCTGTCTCTCTGTTTTTTCCACCCACTCCTTCACTCACCCCCCTCCCCCATTTTTACTTGCGTTCCCTCCAGCTCTCTCAGCTCCACAGCACCTACTCTGAAATGCGACAGCTCAGCAGCTCCAGAGCCATTAACAAAAGTCGCCTTCACCCATGGAATATGTAACATTGCTGGATTGCCTTTCCTGGCGAATATAATGAGTCTGACTTGTTCACACAACCAGAGAATACTCCCTCTGACAGTCATGACAACAAGGCCCACTTACTGTACTCCAGTGTTGTTGTTGCTGTTGTCCTTGGTCGTTCATGGCCAGCTGCACAAAAACTCGTTATTTCTCCATGTTTCACTTAAGGGTGTATTTTAATAAGTTTAGGAAATTGCCTAAAGGACACTTCTCAAACTGTCTCCCTGCATAAGAAAAAATACTAAATGGTTTCCAACATTCAGTCCTTTAAGCAGCTTGTTATTTTGCTTCATTTTCACCGATTTCATAGCACAGTTTCGGCCTCAGCAGTCAGCTGTTTTCAGTCAAAAGGCTCTAAAAACCGACTGTAAGCCACCTGCCCGGAGCTTAATGGCAGACTGACACAGTTAGCGACTGGCTGGTGAACATAGTTGAGCATTTAGCAGCTAAAGAGCCAATTATTTCCCTCAGGAGTTGGGACACAAAAACAGTGAATATTGAACTTACATTTGCCAGGTGGCAATGATTTTGAATAAACACTAATGTTGCCCCATGTCTGCTGGAAGTGTAAATAGGCAACTGTTTAACAACTTTATAAGGCAATAATATGTTAGCGTTGTGTTTATAGCTTTGTTGCACTGCTCCCAGGTGGCCAAAAAAAGAATTAATGGGTCCTTCCTATGTAGATGACGTAGGAAATCTGCATTTCTTAATTTAGTTGGATATTGATATTGGATATGAGTTACTCATCGCTACTGATATCAATGGCTGGCTTGTGGCTTAAGTGAGGTCGTAGAGGCTTAAGTGAGGTCGTAGAGCAAAATACAAGCATTGCAAATACAAGATTTCACCTTTAGTTGTGAATGTTTTTTTTATGCAGTATTGTGGCTTAAAATGTCTTTGCTCCTGTTCGTTTTATTTTAGCACGCCACCGGCTGGCTGGCAGGTCCCTAATTACAGGACTTGTATATTGTGTCAAGAAGAAGAAATCGTATCTATCACTTCAATATGTTTCATACACCCTGCAAACTGTATTGCATGTCATGTAGAAAAAATGAATTTTGTACACAGTGCATTTTCATTTCAGCACCCTTAGGTGTCCTTGAAGCTAAAGAATTTTTCATTATGCTACGATGCATATGAGGCTAACAGTGGTGACGTTGGCCAAATGAGTAACTAACACAGTACAACAGCTAAATGCCCATTCAGTGAGTGCTTGTTTTGACTTATATACTCAATTTGTTTTCATATATGCTGATACACAACATTTCACAGAAATGTCACTGTGTCATGACAAGGAAAACTGCCAGAGCCAATTTTCCACAATATTGGCTCCAACTCTCACTCGCACAACACCCAAAAGGAAGCAAGAAGGGGCTGAACGAGTTAGAGGAGTTGGAGCATTAGCACATTTCCCAGAAAAAAAAGTCTGCTTATGCTGGCACAACACCACTTTGACTCCAGCCCTCCAGAGTTCAGCTGCCATCTCTGTATTTTATGATATAGTTATTGGGGTCTTTACATGTAATATTTATTTCCCCCTAAAACACATGCAAGAGTGGAACAACTCTTAGACCATGTGTGCTGAATGTGTCAAAATAAAAGGCTTTTTTAACCTATGATGCATTTCTGTTACGGTGGATTTATCATTAAAGTAATCTTGAATAAACTTCTGGCAGCGTTAACCCAAAAATTCCAGAGGTGTTTCCACGCCTAAGCAGCACTTGCTCCTGGCAGAACAGACAGACACTGACAGCCATTCAGACAGGCTTGGAAATGGTGAGCAAACAGCACTTCTCCTAAACACCTTGTTTATGCTGCTACTACCCACAGAGTTCAGCCATAACGTGACAACATGAAAAGAAAGCACAAGTGACAACCACCACCCCTGCCTGTCACACTTATATCATTTTTCCCCTGCCTCAGCCATGGGGAAAACAGCCAGCTAATGTGGTGGTTTGACAAGCAGGGGGCTTGTGTTAGGCAGAGAGAGACAGGGTTGTTATTTGCCTTACAGTTGAGGATAGGGTCAGTAAAGGTTATCAAAACCCAGCAGAGGTTGTTCTGCACAGACGAGGATAAAGCAACAGATCATAGTTTGGGAGAATGAGCTGTAATGGAGGAATCTGAAATGTGATTGACATTGGGAACGCTGTATTGAGAGAGAGAGAGAAAGGTGTCAGTTACAGTAGATGAGGAGGTCAGCTCTGGGCAGTGGCTGCAGGGGTTTTGTTTACTCACCATAGCTACAAGCATTTATATAAATAGCGACTTGAGAAAATCCCCTCTTTGAGATTCTCAGCTGTTTTCATCTTTGTTAACACTCTCATCTGGGGTTCACATGAATTAGTAGAGCAACATATTATGACCGTGGAAATTCTCACAACAATGGAGGCTACTGTTTTATGGCTTGGAAATGGTAGTCTGCTAATCAGCAAGTTGGTGCAGGTGCTGTTAGCTGGCTCTGCTACATAATCAAAACATAGGGATTAATGAAAGAATCCTTGACTGTTAGATTTTTGGCAGACTAAGAAACAAGCACAGACATTAACATCCCTTGGATACGTCAACAGGGAGTGCACTGAGAAATGATTGTATAGTGTAATGTTTATTAGTTACTACTGATTATGATTTTGATTATTCTGCTTACACCTGGTACAATCAAGTTGTTGCAGGTGGTTTCAAATCAAGTTGGCTGATAAAGGTGTCCCACAAGGATCAATATTAGCCCCCTACTACTATTTACTGTGTACATAAATAATGTGTATTTTCCAACAGAACATTAAAGTGTCAATTCTTATGCTGACGATACCATCTTGTATGCCATAGGCTCTTCCGCAAATCAGGTCTCTTTTACTAATTTGAAGCTAAAACAAAATGTATGCTTTTCACAAGAGCACAGAGCTTTAATGTCCCTACTCCAGTCTGTACTCTTACTGTAAATCTAATAGATACAATACAGCATTATATAAATGTGGTTAGTCCCACAAAAACTCAGATTGAACACTTCGCTCAAGACCTTAAAATTCAAATTTAATTTTTATACCAGTACTGAAGCTTTTGTCTCATTTGAAAACAGAAAACAAATTATAAAATCCACTGTACTAGTTTTACTTGATTATGGTGCTGCCACTACCCTTTAACCAAGGGATGCCATTTTCCATAGTCAAGACAGCGGTCACACTCACCACTGTGAGTTATATGAAGGAAAGTCTGATGGTCATCACTGAGATCCAGAAGGCTTCAGCATACCTGTGTGTCAATTTATACAGGGTTTGTACAAAGTCTTGAAAGTTTGGAAAAGGCTTAATTTTAACCGTTACGTTTTCAAGGGTAGGAATATGCTTGAATTCGAATATACTCCTTGAAAAATGCTTGATTTTCAACATAATCTGGTGTTTCATCATCTACACAATCACTCATGTAAACCAAAAATCTTTTAATATTTGAAATCAAACAATCCCGTTGTCATATCTTTTTTGTTGTCTCCTGGCATTTATAGTAACACTTAGATGTGATTATAAAGACTTCGAGAGTCTGGTCATTTTTGCTTTAGGTACCTGGTAATACTTAAAAAGTGCTTGAATTTTACTCTTAAAAAGCTGTACGAACCCTGTTTATAGGGCCGTACTCAACATCCTCAGTTGAGTTCAAAGTGAACGACTACGACACCAGATTACTGAACTGGTTTGCTTTAAAACATCCTCATACCACCTCTGAACCGGGGAAAACATTTCCTGTACTCTGCACCTTACTACTGTCATAAACTGACACTCATTCTTCTGAGGGACTTCTGCTTATTGATATTTTTTAATAACATTTGTGACTGTTTTAATCAGTGTATGTGTGTGTGTGATGACAGCTTTGTAGGACTGAATTGTCTTGTTGTAGCGTTGTATGTATGTAATTTGTATAAGACTCAAAAACATTACAGGATATTTTTTTAACTAACAGCATAATATTGTTTTGTATGTGTTGTCTTTGTTACAATTGGATTATAGTGAATGTACACCTATATAATCCTTATTTTGCTGCCAACAAAGGCTGTGGTCTAAACGCTCTTTGCCGTGGAATAAAGGGTCTCACTGGCCTTTTACCTCATCATCTCTCTGTCTCTCTCTCTCTCTCCACTGTCTCTCCGAGGCCGCCTCTAATCAGCGGGCCTTGAGCTCTCAGAAAGGTCACTCTGTCCCTTTGATGGTGTTTTGATTCATCCCTTCCTCTTTTCTCCCCTCCCACCCTTCCCTTTCTCTCGCAGGGAAGCTGGAGAGTCACTACCACCAGGGTGCCAAGAAGGGGCTGGTCCCATCAGCTGCAGAGTGACGTCAAGAGGAGAAGCTGTGGGGGAAAAACGGCCTGATCTCACGGGAACATGGCCACGTTCTCCACTGGGTTGTCCCAACATTTTATCAGGAATTGTCAGTGCTGACATATTATCAGTTTCAGCTCTATCTGTGTTTTTAATCACTGGCATTTGCATTTTGCATCAGTATTGCTTAAAGGTATGCAGTACTTAAATATAATTTAATTGTATAATAATTTTGACAAATTTCTACATATATTCTGCTTTTTCTTTATTTGATTGTTTGCAGAAATAAAAAGACCCTTAGGTTTCATTTTGTGCTTCTCTTATTCTATTTAAAATGTGATTTGTCAAAATCTAAAAAGAACTCGTATGTTGTTAAATAAGGACGCCATGTTTTGATAACAACACCTTGACAACAACCGTCATCTGCTGGTCTCCGAAAAGCACAAGAGATAAACTGGAAATTTCTTAATTATGTTTTAATTCACCCACCAGGTTTTATGAGACAACAGAGAAAGAAATATTTTCGCTTTATTTTTAGTCAAGAACCCAAGAAACCACATCAAAAAATGATGTTCTTCTCTCCTCGTCATCAGAGGCATCATCTCACACCTTAAACCACATTTAGACCAACAATAGTGCTGCGTTTAAACAAAAACACAGCCATCTCATTAATTTCCATGAGACCATTGCATTGGCACAGCAGGGGGGGATGACGAAGAGGGCTCCAGCAAGTAAAATGCGGGGTCGTCAAGCTAGAAAGTTGATCCTGGCACATCATCAGCGTAATCCAACGTCACCCTGCAACACACTGTTTAGACTAATCAAATACATGCATGTGCACATTCCATACTTCTTAGCGTCTAAACTTTAGCATTGTGCTAATTCTGTTGTTTACCTCACGAGCATTGAGTGGGAGGAGAAAATGATTGCTGCCGTTTATTGCTAATTTGTCAGAGTCGTAAAATCCTGCCTCAAAGGAGTATTAACCACACTCTGATAAGCCCTCAGACTTGTGGAGTTTTTATTCGACCTGGACTTCGTGGATGGTATTTCATCTACTCTCCTGTACCTGTAGCATCACGCCCACACTGAGGAAAACCCTTGGGGATTTTTGGACACAAGGATATTTTCAATCTAAACAGCATGGGTTATCCGACCTGTGTCTGCGCTCCCTGCTCGCCACCACAACAGTTTTAAACAGGTCTGAAGCTGCACATTGTTGATATTAAAGGTGAACACCGGTTCCTTTAAAGGCATAATCCTTAAGATTTCAGTTGTGGTTGATTTAGCGACGGATACTGGCGACAACGTTAACAATGTCTTAATAATACAAGTCTGGGGGAAGGAAACACCCTTTGAGCAGCTACTCTTTTTGGTTGAGATGAAAATTTGATGTCTTTATAGCTATATTTGTACCGACACAAAAATCAGTTTCCTCTTCAAAATGCCCGGGACCGGCTGTTTCGCTCTACCAGAGTATTTCATTACATGCAATGTGCACCGGCTCTTGTCCTCTGAATTTAATCCAGTTCGTGCGTGCGTTCTTTCCTTTGAATCTCCTGTGCATGTGCATGCTATTTGAATCCAGAGCAGGAATGGCGGACTCTGCCACTGACAATACAAACTACTATATAGAGAGGTACCTAATACATTTAATGGCTATAGCAGAATATGTGCCAGCCATAAATAGTATAAAACATTGGGTTTGATAAAATGAAAATCTTATAACTTTAAATGGATTTTGATAAATGAATCTCACTTGTGTGCCGTGTGGTGGGCAATGCAAAGTCTTCATTTCTCCAGATATTATTAGTGGCAACTTTCTGCCCCCCCAGCTATTAATTCCACTCTTGGTAATCACAAAGATGCTTCAACATGATTGAACATCATGAGTGTTGTATTAAGTTAAGTTACCGTATTAAGATAAGAAATCCTACAGGATTACTACAGTTTTTTTTACACTGTTGACTGTGTTAAATCCCCGCTATAAAAGCATTCCAGCGCTCACTTTGTAGTGCTTTTGAAACCCAGGTCTTGTATGAATTGCCGTGACCAAGTATTTACTTATGAACAAGTTTGGGATGACTCATGAGACATGGGTTAAGCCAGCTTTTTAAAAGGGTTATCAGATTCATGGCGGACTAGTTCATCATGCCGGCATCTTCACTTCCTTCAAAAACAAACAAAGATGCCAAATCTTCAGTAAGACTTCAGTCTTTTCAGGAGCCTAACGTGCACAGACTACTACCTCCGAAATCTTTTATTTTGACTTCCTAAAGGTCTTCTGTGCTTATATTCAAATACACACAAGGGTTTTGACACCTTTATTATTAAGTCTTTCCCCTGGTTCAAGTGCTGTTGTGACAGGCTCTGATTGATATTCTGCCAGTGCAATGTAATTTTGTGTTTCAACATTTTACCTGTTCTTGCATTGCTGTGTGTTTATTTCCTTCCAAATGTGTTGAGTGGCTCTTTGACTAAGCTGTTTCTTGCCTGAGGGCGTATTTCACCATGGTTTGAAAAGCATAGCATGAATCACCAGCACACACACACGCACACACCCATCCCGAGTTGTTATGTTTTTGCCTGTGCCTGGCATTGTAATTCGCTGTTGATTAGCTTAGATTTACTCTTGTTTGAGTTGCAGATTAGCTACAACTCTCTGCTCCACTCCATTCAGCATGAGAACGCATAATTGCACCAGCCCTCCCAGTAATCTCCCACCCAGAGAATGTAAGAGCTCTCTTTTGTAAAGTTTCTCCATACAAGGTGGGGTTTTTTCAGAGAGGCTGCTTAAGAATTTACTAAATTCAGCCCCCAGTGAATCAACAGTGACAGCTACTTGCCCTGTGGGTGGCCTTTTCTTCTGTCTTCCAGATCAGGGGCATTTCTCCAGATGAGAACAGACATCCAAGTTCACATAAACAAGGGCTCTGTGCTGTAATGCTGAACAATTAAGTACATGCAGTCTTTACTAAGCTTCAGAAGATCATGTGCTGTTGGTTTTTCATGCACAAAAGATGTGATGTACTTGTGTGGAAGAAATGCTCTAGGTCATCCATTTAAATATTAAACCAGCCATGTTGTCTGAGCTGCAAGAGATGAAACGTTAGAGGCAAAACATCCTGTTTTTAAAGGAATAGTTTGACATATCTTTATTCGCTTTCTGGCAGAGAGTTAGATGAGAACATTGATACCACTGTGTGTTAAATATGAAGCTACAGCCAGGAGCCAGTTAGCTTAGCACAAAGATTGGAAACGGGGGAACAGCTAGCCTCTGTCAAAAGGTAACAAAATGCGCCTACCAGCACCTCTAAAGCTCACTAATTGACATCTCATTTGTTTAATCCATGCAAAAACCCAAGTGTAAAAATGTCAATTCGCCATTTTACGGGGGATTATGTGCCGGACTTTTCCTTGTTCTGGCACAGTAACTTCCTGAAGTCTCTGCTTGTTGCCTGGCAATTGCTCAGAGCCAAGAAATAGTGCAGTAAAACCACAAATGTCGGTGTTATACTTCAGTTTTTGTCAGGATCACACCACGTTTCTATGAGTGGTGTTTCTATGCTTGGTCAGTGTGCCTGAGGCTTCTTCTGCTACACCACAAACCAACCGCCCTGCTGTTAATGATGCCGGTGGATATGGGGAGACGGACAAATCAGAGTAGATGAAGCAACGAAACAAGCATTTTTAGCGGAAGTAAGAACTCCAGCTAAAATTCTTCTCACCAACTTTCATCCAGTTAGCTACGGTTTTAAATTAAATTAGACATAAAAAAGATAATGTATTTATCCATCATATGGGCTGAAAAAGATGCCCAGCTGAATTTCCTGATTGAAATTAAATGCAATTGACTCCAGTCCAACAGTATGCCCTCCTCACCATTAAGCCAAGTTTCCAGTTGTAGAAGCAGCAGGACCTTTGTGTGCTTGCTGAGAGACTGATTGGACTGAGGGCGCAGGGTCCCATCCCCCCATCCCCACAGGCCTGGAAGAGGAATTAGGCTTTGGAGCACTTTAGAAGAGGTGGCAGCAGGCTGGGGAACAATACAACCTGGGAACGGCTTGTGGCTCATCCATCTCGTAATGTGTCACAGAACGCTGCCTCTCGGGCCAGGGTGGATGTACAAAGGAAATATTTAGAAAAGGATATTGTCAGTAGTGGCTCATTGAAGACAATTTGACAGCAGAATTTGATGCATTGAAATAATCACGTTAGTGCCTCATTACCTCAACAGCTCAAAAACATCCTCACACATTCAGTAGATCAATTAAAGGAATAGTTTTGGTAAACATGGTTATTCGCTTTCTTGCCAAGAGTTAGATGAGAAGATTGATGCCACACTTATATCTGTAAGGTAAATATGTAGCTGGAGCCAGTAGCCCAGGTTAGCTTAGCTTAGCACAAAGACTGGAAACATGGGGAAACAGCTAGCCTGGCTCTGTCCTTTTTACACTTTGGTTTTTGTACAGATTACACAAACAAAGATACATGTTAATTAGTGAGCTTTAGATTTGGCAGTAGGCGGATTTTGTTACCTTTGGGCAGGCTAGCTGTTTCCTGCTAAGCTAACCGGCTGCTGGCGGTAGCTTCATATTTAGTATACAGACATGAGAGTGGTATCAATCTTCTCAGCTAACTCCAGGCAAGAAAGCGAATAAGCGTATTTCCCAAAATGTCAAACTATTCCTTTAATAGCACACATACAGTCTGCTCACAGTCCGAGGAGGTCTGCTGCATAAAACACATTTCCTGATCATACCTACGATTGCCTGATAGGATACCTTAATGTAGGAACTAGGCTTTATAGAGATGCTAAGTAGAGCAGAATTCCCTCCCCCGCCTGCCTTTGTATCATCTCCAAAGTGTGTCATGGCTCGTCTGCTTTGGTTAGTCCAGAGGTACAAGGTGGGCCCCATCTGAGGAGGGGAGGCACGTGAACTTCAGGAAGCTTTCGTCCCTCAAGGCAAGTGAGTAAAATGCAGAGAGAGATCTAAGACGTGGATGTCTGTGTGTGTTCCCTCTTCATGAAGAGCTACGACCTGTTTACTCTTGAGGTGTGGGTATAATATCTGTTCTATAAATTATGACCGTGATCAACGGATATCTGTGTTGTGCAAATATCAGTAAATCTGCACAGTAACACGACCAAACTGACTTTACAAAAGGCTTCTGGCTTGACAAGAAAATGATTATGAGTCCTCAAAAGGAGAGCAGATGCATAAATTCAATTAAAAATGGATTTCCCATCACAAATGGCTTTCACTCGCTGCCATTTCTAAAGATCCACTGATAAGTGATCAATTTAGACCATGATCTTTTGACCCTTACTGAATGAGGTGGTACCTCTACCAACACAAATGTAGTAGGGGATATTTAAAATTATGGCCACATCAATTTTCCACAAAAAGTGAACACCATAGAAACACCCAGTTTTCTCACATGAAAGATACTCCTGTGTGTTCATATAAGGGTATAATGAGTGTCCACAGAAATCCCCCCACCAGGGCGTCCTCACAGCTTCTCAGAGCTTTTTAAAATACATGATGCCACACAGGAGACGGTTCAGATGATAGTCTGTCTTCAAGGCCTCCTGTCATGAGGGGTAAATCTCTGAACATAGTGATTCGTCAAGCTTTAGTCACTTGTATATGTAAAATAGTCCCTTCCAGGCTTCTGTTTTCTTAGGAGCAGGCACTGTAACAGCTACATAACATGATTACTCTGGATTAACTATTAGCATATTGCTATATGATAGACAATAAATGCTAACATGTTTTTTTTTGGTGGGGGGGGGGGTTTGCCACAGGCTTACAAAATGCATTCTTATTCTCGTGACTGTTAAAATGTAATGATATGACAGATAGGTAGATATTTGACAAAACTTGACATTTGGAGAGACAACAAAAGAACTGTCATGTGACTTTACAATCACCATACTGACAATAAATCTCTCTTTCTACATCCTCATGAGGGTGGTAGGATTTCTGTTTGACTAATTGGGTCAAAACCTAAGTTTGTCCCAAATAAGATGTTTCATACAAATTTAGAACATGGAGTAAAATTAAAAGATTGATTTCATTTTTGTCAGAGGAGAGACATGGATCATGTGCTAAAAAAGACAAACGACTCCATTTTGACAATCTGTGAATCCCCAGTTCTCTCAGCGTCCTTTGATTTTGCCGTTTCATGCGATATTCAAGTCACATGTTTGGCCTGTGAGTAGTCTAGGAACCAGATCTGCCTGTTTATTGACGTCACTGTTCATTGTTGATTAATTCTAGGCTCTTGGCCGATCTCATGTTCAAGAAAAATGATTTCTCCTAGGCTTAATGCATGTTGTCGTCAGCATGACTCCCATCCATTAAGCAGTAATGGTAGATAACCTTCGCTGGTGTTTGCATGGCTATAATCAGACAATCAAACCACAGGGCAAAGAAACAAACATACAACTCCTCTCTCAGTCCATCTGAATATCCTATTACAAGACTATGGCTGTGTCCAGAATCTCTCCCTTGTTCACTCATTCACTACTGCCTATCTAATAGACACTCAATAGTTTACCCAGTAGTGAGCAGTAAATTGGGATTTCAGACACTGGCTTATCATGATCATTCATCATCACTGACAGCTGTGGAGTCGCTCATTGGTAATTTTTGCATCTGTAAAATGCCATGGACACTACTTTTTTTGTTCCATTGTGTAATTTTACACACTAAGAAATGGTGGAGGGTAAATAAAGTAAACTATATAGTAACAGGGTGATTTCAGACACAGACTAGGAGTCTCCAGCCAAGCTAGCTGCTCTGTCAGGCTGTGCTTTGAGCTAAATGCTAGTATCAGCATGCTAACATGCTCATAATGACAATGCTAACATACTGATGTTAATCAGGTCTAATGTTTACCATGTTCACCATCTTAATTTAGCACTTTAGCATGCTAACATTTAATAATTATTTAATAATTATATATAATAATTTAATAAAACTAATTAGCACTAAAAACAACAACAAAACCAAGGCTGATGGGAATGTTATTAGTTTTGCAGGTATTTTATCATAAAACACAGTTTTTTTGACATAAGTATGGCAGCAGAAGTTACGGGATCACCAAAGTTATTAAAATTCACCCTGAGTGGGGCATGAATGTTTCATGGTAATCCATCCAATAGAGACATTTCAGTCAAAACAACAAATCAAACAAAGAAGTCAGGACCAAAGTGGGGGACCGTCCGACACTGCCATCCCTAAAAACATGCTGCTAGCATGGCTAACAATGGGGAAACACAAGTAAATAATAATATACTATAATCATAATAATATGTTATAAGTAGATGTAATGCAGAAACAAAAATCTACTACTACCTCTGCAATTATTCAGTAGGCTTTGTGCCATTTCAATCAGGAGGATGGAAATGAATTGGGTCATATCTGTGTTACTGCCATGTATGAATGTGCTACAACGCTGCCAGTTGACACAGATCTTTTAATTTAAACATGTGCTAAAGAACAAGTCTCTTTTAGATGGGTTTCAAGGCTTTACAGTTTCTTTTTTATAGAGTAATGGAAAGATGATCACACGGATCAAGCCAGCCCCTCTGTGATTCCACATGGCTGGCTGATTAGCCCCTTTTTCACTGATGGAAAACACATGGCGTCCGCACACAGCTTGTTCATTTCAGGTTTTAAGTTGGTGCGACGCTCGGCAGCGAGAGCACTTGGTTTGGAGCCTCAGCCTTGAAGGGCAGTCATCATCAGAAATATGTCCCCTCCAGTCCCCACTTGCCTCTGACTGTTATTTAGCTTTCCAATGGAGGCTGGCTGTTCCCTTGGGAAGGCGTGAGTGTGCCTGCCAGCAGGAATGCATTGGAGGCAAGAGAGGAAGATGGAGGATGGATGGAGGATGGTGAGTAGCTGCTGCTGCTTTTCCCTCTGTGTGAAAATGAGTCCATTAATTCAGCCCCCTCCCCTGCCTCTCCCCCAGCCCTCCCTGTGCCTGTTGTCTCTGTTTGTTAGCGAGATGATTCCTTCTGTCATGTCAAAGGCAACATTATCATATTCTTGTTGCCTGGGAAACCAGCGCTGAGAGAGACAACGACTTAAAGCCTTCATGGTGTTTGAAGCTGGTAAACATGAAAGGTTTTTCCGTGGCGCTGTGAGAGTTGGAATCCTAACATACCTGAAAGGGTCTTATTGTTGGAATATATATATATGTATATATATGTATATATATATATATATATATATATTTATTTATTTTTTTTTCTTCTCAGAAATTCCCTCTTGGTTGTTTGTTAATAGATCCACTTCAGTTAAATTAAAACATGGCTTAGATAGTCATAGAGGTAACATGTCCAATTTGCACTGAAGCGTGAAGATCGAGTTTTGACCTCGGCATTGTTTTCTTTTGTTTAATCAGAGATTTAAAAGATTTAGAATCGTTGACATTCAACAAGATGAACCAGCCATTATATATACAGATTATATCAATGACTACCTTAAAAAGAATGCTTTCTTTAGTGCGTACATGATTACATTCACTTTCTAAACCAAACACGATTACAGTAACAGTTTATGCTTCATAAGGTGTTTATAATAGACTGCTTTTTACTAACACACCATTTATATAGGGTTTCTAAGCTGTAAAAAAACAGCTTTATTGATGTTTAATAAATCATCTACTAATGGTTTTTTGATCGGCCATTATTATGAACAATGTTTGGGTTGCCAGGTTGTGACAAACCCCTTTGGCCGGTGTTTATCCTCCTCCAGCATCACACATGCTTTATCTTCTGCAGGAAAACTGGACCAAAATCCACCTAATAATAACCCACCAAAATTTACAACTGCAGTAAGAAAAGACATTAATTAATGGTTTATTCATGTTTATATCTGCAGACCAGATGACTTATTACAAGGTGAGAAACTATGAGCATTAAATAATGGATTATTAACATTTATAACATTCAGCATTATTACCAAATAAACACCAACCAAAGGGATTTTTCATACAGCAACCCAAAAGTTATTCTTAATCAGTCTTCCGACTGATCTATAAAGCAAGTAAATGCTAATTAACCAATGATAAAGCATTGATTACAACTTATAAACCCTCTACAAAGGGTGCCTTGTTAGAAAGTGGTACCATTATTATTATTTTATTGTAACATTTTTTGAGCTCTAAGCCTTAAATAAAGACAATATAGGCTCAATGCTTCAGTATAGTGGCCTGATAATATTCAGTTTAGTTACCATTACTTTGCAGATTCAGATTAATAATACAAAATAAGCTCAACAAATAAAATATGATTAATTAATAATGGTTAAGATAATATGGGGTAGGGGGTGTCAAAAGCTAGCAGTATATAAAGCCATTAAAATTATTCTATTTTATGTACCAGTATATTCTATTTTATTCCTATATTTTAACTTCTGCGCTCTTTATGTCTTTGTCTTAGATTCTTCACTTCTCATTTTACTTGTGTGATTTCTTTTATACGTTTTGTATGAGCATTGTTGGGGGGAGCGTGAGAATTTTCACTGTAATTGTTGTGCATATGACAAATAAATAACTTAACATGTAACAGAGTATTTCTACACTGTGGTACTGCTACTTTTACTTAAGTACAAGATCTGAGTACTTCTTCCACCACTATTGTAGAGACAGTACAATTAAACAGGTGAATATATAAAACAAAAAAAATCAGACATAATTAAATTTTTTTACCAACTTTATTTTTGGGACCAGTATAAAATCTGCTTAGGGGCTGGAGGGGACTTGGATTCATGGGCTCAGTATTTATTAAATCCTGGCTACGGCCCTGCCCCCCTGACCACCAGCTACCTGGCTCTGTAACTCGGCACATTTTATGCCAGTTGGGCCAACTAGCTGGTGGCTATCCCTTCGCTGTCGAACAAACAAATTAAATCACAGTCCATCCAGTGTGTTTAATCCAGTGCCGTGTCTTTAGCCCGGGCGCCGTGGAGTGTGACAGTTCAATCCGAGTGGAACGCCTCATCCTGGATTTCCTGCCCGCTCCCGCTGCTGCTGCGTCGGCTACATCGTATCAGTTCCCACACGAAGAACCACCACGGCGCTCATCCAGAAACGGTGAATACGGAGGAATTAACCTGGATGGGAAGCTACCCACTGTGGGATTAATTGCCAGAAGGTCGCGGGAGAGGACTGGACTTGTGTCGGACTTGAGACGGCACCGATAAAAATGCCCTCCGGACTCGGTTGTTTTCGATGTGGACGGTATCTCGAAGTGTGATGGCAGAAGTCCAGTGAATCGCTGGCCTCCCCTCCTCTCTTGTGTTGGGTGTCTTGGGGAGTGCGCTGCCACTGGTTTCTGGTGCTTCAGATTTTTTTAGAGGTTTTATTGTAATTCAAACCCATTACACTGATTTGTTCTTTTTATGGAGTGCACACCACCATGGACAGACCAGGGTTTGGAATAGGAGTGGCTAGCTAAGTCGGTAAGTTAGTACATTTTTCTATCTTTTTCTCTCTCTCTCTCATTGTTGATAGTGCTACGACTCGTTAGCTTTGCGTGCAAGGCAAGCTGGCTAGCTTTACACCATATAGCCAACACAGCATGCAGCAGCAAGCAAGCTAGCCAAGGCTGACTGCACTCTGAGCTCATTGTTTCACTCTGCCAGCTAGCGTACTAGTCAGATTAGCTCATTACACCAAGCTAAGTTAGCCCTGTTAGCTTCTTGAAGTTTAACTAACGTGTAAACATGTATAACTGGTACCCTAACCTGCTCTCATCATGTGAAGCTAAACGCAATAGCCAACTAATATCATTTAACTTGAGTACACGGGCAGCTATCACCTCAAGGGAAAGTGACATTTATTAATTGTTAAAAAAAACACTTGCCTGTTTGCACTAATAATATTCCTTTTAAAGTTAAATGTTAGGCAACACAATGTTTTGAGGAAACATTAGTTGGACGGAGTTAAAGCTGCAGATTCCACCAGTGTAATGCATACAGTGTTTCCCAAGCTGGGTACCGGGGACCCCAGGGCATCCGTGAAGGGGGTTTTTGGAGGATCTCAATAAAAACAGAAAATTCACCGTTTTTCACTACCGTGTAACTCTCGGATGTTTCAACAGACAGTGGGAACATGTGTGAGACTGACTATTTGAACCCTACGTTTCACTTCCGCTGCTGGTGCCACTGTAACAACAGTTCACACTGTCTGTAACAAGTTATACTAGAACAAAGTCTTCCTCCAGTGGAGCTTAAGGGGACAAGATTTTATGAAATGGTGGATTGTGGTCAAATAAACCTCTAGTTAGGGCTTTCTGACATGGAAAAAAATGTGGGACCCTTCTCTTCAGAATCTTTTTGTTGGCTCTTGTTGTTGGGGCTGTCCCATCTCAGTGAAGTGAGTCATTCAATTAAAGCACAAAACATTTTTTACAAGACCACTATGGGCTAACCCAGTGCTCTACCCTGTGGTCTGTGCTGCTCCATAGAGTATAACAGTACCACATTAAAGACTGGCCAAGTAGTCTGCAGCCCAGTACTCTGCATTTGATCAAATTGGTCCAATTTGCAGAATTTTATAATTTCTCTCTGTTTAACTAAAAAACCTGAAGGAGATGTGTCTTTAAAAACTGGTGGTAACTATTAAACCCCTACAGGTTGCCTTTAAATGCAGCAGTATTCATCTAAAGGTGAACTAGCCATATTTGCATAGGCAAAATGATGGGTTTGTGAGATTAAAAGTGTGAGATTTGGTTTTAATTGTCATTGTGTAAGCAAGCTTGTAAGATAACGTTGTCATAAGCTTTGCACAGCCTTGTTCATTGTTCCCAACAGTTAATCAGATATGACTGGTTGTTCACATATGTTATTTGTGTGGCGTGTTTCTGTTTTTACTAGCGCAACTGCTTTGTGCTTACAAAGCAACTCTTAAGGTCCTCCATCTGGCGTGACTAAATAAATAGACAAATAGTCTCAGTGAGTGATTAGCATTACCTTGCAGGGATATTTGAGAGAAGCGTCAACAGTGTGTCTGTGAAAACTCCAAATTCAGTTTTGGTTATAGTGTACTAGAGCTAGACCCAGGGTTCTTGAAAGTTTGGAAAATGCTTAATTTTAACCATTATGATTTTAAGGTTAGGAATATGCTTGAATTCAATTCTACTCCTTGAAAAATGCTTGGTGTTTAATCATCGACACAATCACTCATGTAAACCAAAAATCTTTTAATGTTTGAAATGAAACGATCCCGTTGTCTCCTGGCATTTATAGTAACAATTTAGATGTGATGATAAAGGCCTCAAGAGCCTGGCAATTTTTGGTGTAGGTACCTTGAAAGTGCTTGAAGTTTACTCTTAAAAAGCTGTACGAACCATGTAGACTGATAAATTCACCAGACCAATACAGCTGTCAGTAGCTTGTTGCAGATCTGTTTCGGTGTACATCTCTGCTGATAAGTAACAAGGAATTGCAGTACAGAAATGCCAAACTAGGTTTGTCCACCACAGAGTCCTGACAAGTTTACATTTACATTGAAAAAGTATGGCTTAGTATGTATCTTGATCACAATTCTTAAAAAAAAAAAAACAAATGCAAGGGATCCATATTTGTTATGTTTATGTAAAAAAAGATAAATCGTTATAGGGTTTTTTAAACCCCCAAATATCGATATCAGTATTGGCCTTAAAAATCAAGTATTGGTCAGGCTATGGAGTGCACTACCCACCCAAAGATTGGCTAATTTTGTCCATAAATGGAGGTGAGAGCTGCAATAATATGTGTTTTATTGCTATTCAGTTGGAAATGGGTGGTTTGTTTGTTCATTTAAATTGGTTGCTGAAATGCTTAAGCACCTACTGTGTCAGTGCTATTTGTTCAGATAAATGCACCAATCACCAAGAGAGAAGGGAAACTTTTAATGTTTGGCAGTGAAACATTTTACTTGTTCCTAAAGAGCCTCAAGCATTCCTGGCTAATGCTGCGCTACATTTTAAATATGGGCCTGGCAGCTCCTTTGTCCGGGTGTGGCAATAACTCTGAGCTGGTGACACTGATAAAGGAAAACCTCAACATAAACGCAGGCGTGAGATTATTACGTGGAATCCTCCTACACACAATTGTAGCAGTAATTCACTGTTCTGTTAATCCGCTTTGTTCCAATGTGTCATGCAATAATAAACATGGCTGATTTGCACCATGCATTTATCCAGTATTTTGGATGTTGGAAGTTCTTAGTGCACCATCCAGTTAGACAGAAGCAGACGTGTGGTTTTGTAGTACTTAACACTTTGTTACAGAGGTCAGTAGGCAAAAGACAGCAGTTGGTTTGCTTGAAGTGTAACCTTGGTGTGCTGTAGCAGCCACTGTAGCCAGACTTGGTAGTTGGTAATGATTTCAGGTGTCATACAGGAGGTTATGTCAACACAGTAGAAAAAAGGATCACACGCACACAGCCCCCAATAACACTAAATTAATTGTGTGTGTGGGTGTTGTGTGTGTCATGTTCAGTATTTGGGACATTTCACCATTTTACTCAGCCAGCCACAAAAGGCTATTTTGGACCAGGAAGCGGTGAGAACATCAACTTTACCAGAGCTGCGGTAATTTGTCAGCTGTTCCTATTAATGATTCAAACCTTTTTACTTAGGCTGTAAGAGTATTTGGTCAGTATTGAGTCATTACTGACTTTTTTTTTTTTGGTATTGATTTTATACATTTTAAGGGTGTTTTATGTTGAGACCTATTACTTATTCTTCTCATGTACTTGTCATACTGAAACCAATAAAAGAGATAGTAATATAACACTGTCAAGCCCAGAGGATTTCACGTTGCCAAGGATATTTACCCTGAATTTGAAATTATGTAGCTGGCAAAATAATTATTGGAACACTGGTGTTCCTGGTAGTACTTCTTCAGAGAAAACATGTTATTTGTTATTTTCTATCTTTTCTAACAAGGAAAATTCAGCTCACTGTGAGGCAGAGAGCTGGTACTGCGTCCTCTCCATCTGATTACCCTTTTTTTTAGTAGTAATTTGTTCTAATCATTGTAAGGGTGTTTGGAGACGTGTCGTAGCACGCTGGACACATTTTATACAATCTGACAGAGCCGTCAACTGTAAAGCGGAAGTGAAATTTAAGACTCTGAAGTTCTACATAATGACATGACATTTTATAGTTGTCAGATGTGTAAATTTGCCTAAGGTGAACATGAGAACAACGCCACTTAAGGAAACAACCATTTGGTTTTTCTCCAGTTTGATTTTTGTGATAACTAAGCTGCTGGGATGTGACCCATGGAAGAAACTGATGGTAAAAGTGACTAATGTATGTGATGACACTGTGGCTTTCACTCAAATGTGTTTCTGTTGACTAGAAGGAAATATTAAAGGTTCTATGAGGAGTTTTCAGAAAGAAACCCTTGTTATTAATGACACCGGTGGCCGCTAAGTGAGCTGCAGTCAGCATCCTGCTCGCGCTCGCACTCCGTAGGCGCTCTTTTGAGCATCCTGGGCATCGGCCAAAACTGTGATGTGACATACACGAGACTGAACGTGATTTACAATCACATTTAGAATAACGTTACTATCTCTAATGTTCCTATATTTTATTTGAACTATTGCCTCCATGATACTAACTAGCTTGCCGTTTGCAAATTAGAAGAAAGATCCATGCCGCGTAGCTAAGTTACAGCTAGCTGGCTAACCTTAGCTTAGCTTAGGTTACAGTTAGGTAGTTGGCTGCGCCTGCCTTGCATCACTCTTGGCTAGTAGAAATCAATCGTCAGTTATACACCTTTGCTTTGTACCGTTACATCATTTATTGTTGGCTAAAGTCAATACCGTTTGTCATAATACATAAGTTAGTATCATGGATCATGTTAGCTGGTGAAGTAATTTGGCGAGCTAGCTAACTAACATGTCTACGCAGATAGGATTCTGCTAGTGATAAAGTTAGTGAACAAGCAAGCTAAAGGTAGCCAGCTAGCTGTAACTTAGCAATGCTGCATGGATCTGGTGTTGGTTGCTTCGTAACGTTAGCTGGTAAAGTAATTTGCAAGCAACAGCAAGTAACAGCCAGCTAGCTAATTTACCAGCCAGATCAGCCCTGGCAGTCTGGATGAATTAGCTGACATTATCCACTCAAGACACTATTTTGCTATGTTAACTAGCTAGCAAACAAGCTACGTGGACTGTGTTGTGGTGGTTGCTGGTCATTTGTTGACGTTGGCAGACTCCATTTCTAAGCTAATGTTAGCTAGTGTTGCACACTGTTGGCGCTGTGGGGGAGCTGAAGAGAGGCAAGGCACTCGGGAGTGCGCATAAACGTCACATCCTTTGGATTTTCCCGTAAAATACGTCACAAGTCCTTAACATAGAAATCAGTCCACAGGCTGTTATAGCCAACTGAGAAAGTCGGGGAAGGTCTCATTTTTTAAGTTACGTTACAATCTGTTCACACATCTGCAATACAAAGTGGTTAATAAATGTAAATTCCTACATACATATAGTACCTTCATAAGTCTTGAGGATCTGCAAAAACCAGGGAAAGTTTTGTGTTAATTTTGACCAGCCTTTCACCTCTTTAAAATCTGTTCCACATCAGCCTCGATATCAAAGAAACAGTGTGGAAGAAGAGAATTTAACAGTGTTTGTTTAGAGGTCTGGGGCATCAGATTAGTCCAGGACAAGGGGATTATGTTGGCTTTGTAAGGCTGCCGTCATCGCATGGCCGCACACCAGCTGATGGCAAAGTAAGAAAGGATTTAGCCTCTGTCCTTAAAAGTAGCTGGTAATTTGAAGGCTTTCAGGTACCTTAAAATCACTTGAATGAAGCCATTTATATATGCACTTATACTTTTGGTTTTTACTTTGGCAAAGAAATGGAATGCATTCGAAAGGAGAAGCATATGCATTCCTTAATTCCCTTTGTGCAGTGGTGAGTCCATATTAAGCCTCATAATTTAGTTAATATCATTAGACAGGTTGAGATGAGATGGAGCACCTTTGTAGTTTAAAACATCATACAGTGTTTCCCCAAGGTCGAGATTTATTTGAAGTGGTCCTCCCTTAGTGATGGGGGATGGGCTTGTTTAATCGCTGGTGGGAAGCTCCATCATACAACACTTTGAGAGCCTGCAGAAAAACAGCTTTAACATACATGACCTAACCTCCAGATGGTAGCCAGTGATTGTAAATTCAAATCAATGCAATTGCACATAGCTGCCTTTTTACGTACTAATCTTCACAATCGGCTGCATTTAACAGGAAGACATTTAAAAAGGAAGAATTAATGCATGAAACATATTTAAAAAAATCAGGATTTCACAGTCAAGTTGTTTGTGCATTATTTTGATCTTTACCCTTTTATATATCTGTCAATACAGAGTAGAACGATTAGTCAAGTAGTCAATAAAAAGATTAATCTTCAACTCTTTTGATAAGCTATTAATTGTTGAAATAATTTTTTAAGTAAAAAATCCAAATATTCTCTTGTCTAAGCTTCTCAAATGTGAAAATTTGCTGCTTTTCTGTGTCTTAACATTAAAGTAAATTAAATATCTTTGGGTTTGGACTGGTTGCCACTTGATTGCATCACCATAGGGTATTAGGAAATTGTGATGGGCATTTTTAACTGTTTACCGATGTTTTATATAGGCCAAATGATTAATTGAGAAAATAACCGGCAGCTTAATTGATTATGACAATAAGCATTAGTTGCAGCCTTAATACAGAGTCCAATGCAATATTTTTATTTTCCTACTTCCTACAGCTGCACACTTATGTAGATACAAGTGTAGAGATACATGTAGGTCTGCATTAAAGCCTGCATCAAAGCTTTCCTGTAATGGGTCAAGTGCGTTGTATTGTATTCCATACTGTTGTATAATGTCCATTGAGAGAGAAGTGTCATCTGGAGCTGTTGTGGGTGGGAGGTTTGGACTGTATTTGGATCGTCTCTTCATCTCCAACAGGAACAAAATGCTGAGGTTCAAATGCAGCTTTCAGCCAACAGCAGCGCTTAAGAGGCACAGTGCACCTGTGAAAGATTTTAAAAGTCCCAGAAATAGTAGCAATGGAAAAAAAAACAGTTTTTAATGTTAATCCAAACAGCTCCATTCACTCACAGACTTCAAACCTCAAAGCACAGTGAGGTTTTTTTCTGACAGCTTGTGATTTACTTGAAATGCAACGAGTTAGGAGTAAACAAAGGATCTGAACTGGATCTGCATTTCTATAGTAAATATTGATAATAATAATAATAACTTTTATTTATATAGCACCTTTTAAAAACAGAGTTTACTAAGTGCTTTGGCAGACAAAGCACAGTCTGGTGGATGGATGGATGGATGGATGGATGGATGCACGCATTCATCCATCACATGGACCAGCTTGGGGGACTTCCAGTGGGGGCAAATGTATCTGGGTTGGCCACCAAAATACATTTTATATATCTGAATCATTGTGTTGTGTGAGAACATTACATCCTTTATTTCCCTGGGCAGCACTTTCATTGAAAAAGTTGACTGGATGTGACAGTTGTCAGTTGAACTGTAAAGTCGTATCATGGGTCAAAGTATATGCAACTCTGCTTTAGTTTTTATTGCATTGATTGGATTTCTCACTAGTGAATTGCCAATTACAGCAGAAAAGGGCACACTTTGAATGCTTGTTGCACAGTTGCTGCTTTGCCAGAGACTGGTGATCCATCTTTTCCTGGGATGCGAGCCCAGGTTACACTCAGCTCTCCCCCACACAGGCTATAAAGATATTGTCAGCTATTGTGGCGCAGCACAGTCTTGAGTGCTGCGAAAATGCTGTCTCATTTGCCTTTGGTTTGAAGTATGGTCCTCTTGTGTTCTTGGAAAGAAAAGCCACAGAAACTATGAGTCAATTCAAGCTGATTTTGATAGGTGATTTTTGTGTCGCTGTTGTAATAACGAAACCCCGTCAAATTGAATCTGTATGTTTAATACACTATTGTTTTCAGTAATGTGTTTGTTCATCCACTCATAAGCAACATGGCCTCGTTTATCACTCTCGCTTCACTTGATCCTGACACAGGTGATCTTTTCACTGCAAGTTACACATGACAATTTCCCATCTACAAATGGTTGATTAATATACCAGCGTAAAGAAAATTGTATGAAACTGTTGTGATGTTTTAAAGCTGCTCTACAATTTGATAACCTAATTTGTTGACAGAAAGCAGATAAGTCTGGTGTCCTCCCATTTTAGCTGTAGGAATGCCATGGTCTTTTATAAAGATACATCTCTGGGTTGAGCTTAGTGTAGAGCAAGAAAGGTCTGTGAAGATGTGATGTGTGGGAATTCCTCAGAGCACATCAGCGCCTGAGCGTGGTGGCAGTAAGTGGGTGGTTCTGAGGCTGTCTGTCCCCATTGCCCTAATCATACTGCAGAATCCACCATCATCTGTCGAATCAAGGAGAAACCGTTGTTTCTCTCGGATGAGTATATATACAAATACAAATGTCAATACTTTTTGAAAATTCTTTTTCCCTCCACAACTGTGTTAATGTGAAGTTCTGCTATCGTGTTTCATCCCACTGCCTGAGCTCACATGGTTACAGATCTATAGACTTTTTACATCCGTTTTAGTTTTTATAGACCACTGAAGTGCTGTCATTTCAGGCTCACAGTGATCATGTCCTGTTCTTTTTACATGGAACATGGATAAAACATTATTAACCAGGATCACAGGCTTCAGTTGTTTGATTCTCCAGAACATATAAATATCACAGGGTGACTTTATTAGGTAATATGTGTTTTCAGCTGTTCAACTGTGAAAACATTACTAAAGAAACTAGTACTAGATGTTCTGGCACCAGTACATGCATTATCAGTTACAAGAAATCTCAATTAAATCAACTAATTTTGAGCAAAAGTCACGTTTGGCATGTAGTGACAGGCGATCGTATTAGGGCCCTCAAGGTTTGACAGTAATGGTTGGCTAGTTGCCCTCCGCATCCACATTTGGACCACTGTCAACCATTTTGTGTAGCCTGGTTGCTATTTATGGTAACCAACACACCAGTTCCTCTGTCTTGGGCATAAAATCTTGCACCTAGGCAAACAAGAGCGCTGCTGTTGTGTTTTGTTGGAAATGGCAAAAATGTTAAAATATGTAAAAAGATAGAACACATCAAGCTGTAACGATTTGTCGATTAATCGACTAGTCAATTGCCAGAAAATTAATCTGCAGTTATTTTGATAATCAATCATTTTAATCATTTTTCGAGCCAAAATGCCAAACATTTATTTCCAGCTTCGCAAATGTGAGGTTTTGCTGCTTTTCTGTGTCAGATGTGATAGTAAACTGAATATCTTTGGGTGTTGGATTGTTGGTCGTATAAAACAAGCAATTTAAATACACACAGGCTGTGCAAAATTATAACAGGCATTTTCTTTTGCAAAATAATTGTCAGATTAATCAATAATCTTTCAGTACCATGTAGAAATGAGGTCTGATTAACAGGAAAGGGCAACTAACAAACAGCCAGAAAGCACTACAGGATGTACAGAATGGGCGATAGTTTGAAATATTAATGCAGCAGATCAGCCATCAAACCTTTTAACAGTTAACTATATTGTAAAAATGATTTAAAAAAACATCCCCAACCAACATTTTATTTGTTGGTTCTCCTGATCAGATCAGACACAAGTTACAAGCTACAGATCTGATCAGGCTGTGGGAAGTCATTATTATCTGTCCCTGTTCATTTCCCCATTAATCTGACAAGTTGATGGAACCAGATCCCTTTATTTGGACAGAAAATGTAATATCGTACTCTGATAAACAGTATTATGCAATTTTCACAACTGATCAAGGAAAATCACTAGAAATTTCTCACATTAAAAACACAACATGTCAAACTCAAGAGTAGAAATCCTATTGAAAGCTCGGGGACGTTGTTAGAGAATGCAGTTCAATTAAAAACAGGCAAATAAAGCAACACTGCTGCACATTTTTCACGCACATTTTTCACGCACCCGTTGCAGAAAAAACCCAGTAATGACACTGGGCAGATCACACTGTGTAGCTGCAGGCAGTGGACATTGTTCTCTTCTGTCTTTGGTGCTTGCTGCACATGATAAAAACGTTTGTGGACATTTGTCTAAACAGTCAGAGAAGCAATCTTGCGGCTTCAACATAAGTGGATTGAACTGTCCTGACTGGTTTGGAAAAATATGGGTGGGTAACGTGTCACTCAACAGCTTAAGGCAGATTTATGCCTCTGTGTTGAGATGTTGTATCTCAGTGCGGGGCAACTGATGGCACAATATGGGCTACATGGAGACCAAGAATTGTAAGTGGACAGCTTGGTCTGCTTTGTGTTTTCTCCTACATTCTTCCATTGGTGGTGTTATTTGTTGATAGGGAAGACAACATGGAGGAGGTTGAAGAACTGCTCGATAATCCTCCTTTTCAGTACCTTTTCTAACCACAATCAGCTCTGTCTCTAACAAAGGGAATAAATGAAAGTAAACCCAATTACTTTGGGTGTATAATAAATGCACGACACGGCCTGATAAAGTGCAACGCATCCATCTAGTGAGGTAGCGGTGCCACGACAATCAAGCGGCTAAATCCTACGCCGGACTATAAATCAGTTCCCACGCCGTAGGCATCTACAGCGGGAGCAGTGAAACAACTCAACAGAGAATCATAAATTCAGCTTTAGTGTTATTAGTAGTAAACTGAAATATTGGGATCCTCCAAGCTGTGAATATATATCAAGACTAAATATGAATATGTAGTATGGCACTGCTGAAAAAGAGCACTTGTGCCATTGTCTAGGTATAAGGTTTTACTTGTGCCACGCTGTAATCTGCCAAAGAAAATAGATTAGATGCTGACATAAAAGGGAGACTATGAAGTCTGACAGTCTACCTGTTTGCTTTGCATTTTAATTTGGCAGGCACTATAAAAGAAGATTGACGATGTTGGAGAAAAGCAAAGCAGACAGGCATGTAGAATGGGAGAGGAAGATGGATAATGGAAGGAAGTTTACATTATTTACAATTGGAGGAAAAAAAGCAAGCAAACCTCTTTTAGTTTTTAGGGTGACTGAGCATTTGAGCTCCGACCCAGCTGACTTGCACTTTTGGAGGTGGATGCACATGTAACCTTGTCATTTCCTTTAATGGATGACCAAGCGGTCATAGTGGCAGCAAATATGTAAACAAGGCTGTCAGACGTCTGAATAAGGCCAACATATTTAAACTAACATCAGACCCACATATTGATATTTTGCAACATGGAAACTATGGTTGTTTACAGCAGCAGTGTAGTTCCAGCAGTTTAAAACTATGTGAAACCGAATGCAGAGCTCAGTTTGCGCTATGTCTAAATATTGTGGATGAGGGATAATGTGAGCTGAAAAGTGGGAGTGAGCATTGGTGAAAAGGTTAGGCAAAGATCCAGCGCCAACAAGCAATTATACAGTATTGAAGTAGGAAAAAAATATGAAAGCATTGTAATACACAAGCCTAGTTTTATCACCATGCTCGGTATAACTGAATGAGGATATTTTACTATCAGTGAAATGCCCCCTCCTACTCCTCCCCTGCCTTACATGCATATTCAAGCATTTCAAATGGCAGCAGTGATTGAGTGTGTACGTAAGTGTCAGCACTCACTGTCAGAGGATGAATAAAATTTTTAGGAGCTAGACTTGCAAGATGAAGCTGCATGAGGTGGAAGGAAGAAGGCCTATTTAATGTGATGTGATATACAAAAAAACTAAGCTATAGTAGAAATAATTGGCCAGTAAGCTTGCAGCGGTAGTCAGTGTTACCGCTGTTACACCGTGTTCAGGCATACACAGATTACATTACTTGCCCAGCATCCCCACCGTCGTTTTGCTTTTTTTAAAAATAGAAATGAAACCCATTTAGCTAATTTTTGCGTATCAGCGCCCACATTCATCAAATAAGTATAATTTGTAAAATGCTAAGCATGTTATCAATACTTAGTCGGACGACAGATGCTACAGTTATAACTGAAAGTGTCTGCTCCGTACAGCAGCAGCAGCACAGAGTAGCAGGAGTCAGATTTCACTTATCACGTGACGAGAATAGGGAGAATTGACCAACAAGACGATGGAGGATTTAACGTTAAAGATCAAAGTAAGTGCTCTACAGATATTGAGCGTCATTGACAAATATCTTTTCTTGTAAAATGTCCGGTGTAATCAGTAACAACGGTGTTGTCACAAGTTTATTAACCGGTGGGAACATTTTCCTCACTGTGGCATCCCTACTTGAGAGATGAAGCTGCATGAGGTGGAAGGAAGAAGGCCTATTTAATGTGATGTGATATGCAAAAAAAACGAAGCTATAGTATAAAATAATTGGTCAGTAATTGAGACTGCGCTGTCAAAAACTTGCAGTATTCCGATCAATCATGAATTGGGTGTAAAACGGCACTTTATCCTGAATACCCATCCATTTTTGGATGTGACTCCTCACGCCTCTCGGGAACAGATCACCGTTGCATTGATTCTGGAAAGCCACCATGTGAGAGTGACAACGCTATTTGAAGCCCCGCTTGTTGACACGGGCCTCTGTTAAGCAGCTGCTGGAAGAGAGGAGGCAGGCAGTTATTTGAGGTTAATGGTTGTCCATGCCCTCTCTCTAGTTAGACATTCACATGGCAACACCTCAACTGTCCACGGTACAAACAGTAGTGCAGTATATTAGTCACTCAGCAGTGGCCTGTTGTCTTCACATAGTTGGACTCCCGACAGGAGCAGTTAGACCAGTGTTCTCTGTGGTGCTTTTGTTGCTGTATTACAGATTTCTGCAGAAGTCATCTGCAGTATAGTAGGTACGTTAGTAGAAGATTCAGTTTGGATTAAAGTAGTTTTAACAGTTTGAAATGTCCACAGAAGGTATATGTAGATACCATTAGCTTGAATGAATGCATTGTGTGCATTTTTGTTGGAATCCTGCCTGGCAAGCTGCCCGCGCAGGAAGGCATGTAATAAACAATACACAAAAGACTGAAGCGAAAAAATAGTGTCTTTATCTTATTCTATTACGCACACACACACACACACACACACACACACAGAGACCCATAAAGAAACACACAGACACACACACACACACACACACAGCAGTGTTAGACAAGGGATTGTCTGCTCTTTAGCCTCAGGCCTGGTCCTTCTCCCTCATTTGTCAGTATTTAAGTAAAGAAAACAAGCTTATTTTACCCAACACATTTATTTAACTCCCTTTTCTGTTTACATTCTGGATTGAGGAGAAAAACATCAATCTAACATTGATTGATGGGGAAAATATTCCACATGGACACTCAAGATTATAACAGTTCACAATTGGTGCAGTGTCTCTCACCAGTACATACGTGCATACCATACCTGAATATATCTGCTGCTTTTTCAAATTTAGTTTTATCCACAATGAAATAAAGACCAAATAAAGGTAAGTCTTAGTTTCTTTTGAGATTTGTGTTCTTGCTAGCACACTTTCTTTCTTGTGCTTGGTTTCAACCGGAAAGCAAATGGCCGAATGCTTAATTTATCTGTCGGATGAGATGAGAAACTGAGAGAGAAACATCCTGCCTGAACCAAATCACATATGATTTCTGCACAAATGTGTGCTCACAAACAAGCTACGTGTTGTAATATGCTAACCTGTGTCTGTAACTGTCTTTAAATGGCCGTACTGTTCTGGCGTCAAGGTGTAAATTATATTCAGCAAATAATGGGACATAGCTTTAGAGAAAAAAAATCTTTATAGTGGGTGTTTGGCATATGGCTGCAAAGTACTGCACTATAAATTGCTTGTTGTGGCAATGCGTTATGAATCTTGAAGCTGGCATGTTAATTTTTTCTATTTGTTCCATGTAGACCTGGATTAAGCATCTCGGGAAGAAACATCCATCGTCCATCTGTCCATCTTAAAACCTTACAATCTTTGTCATGTTAAATTTTACCTACTGCTTCTCATGTTACATGTGTAGTGGTATCTGACACTTTCTTCATCTTTGCAAGCTCCCTCTCATTTAGTTTGGAAAGTGCAAATTAGCATGTAAGTGCCTTTTGATAATGTCAAAAATGAACCCTTTGTGGTAGCTGTGGCAAATTCTGGCATTTAGAGTGAAAAAAGAAAAACATGCATTGTTGGTTTAGCTTAGTGTAGTGGTGTCTGACATTCCTGTAATAATCTTGACTTGAAGCCTGACTTCAGTCGAGCTAACTGGAGGCGGTCAGGCGCGACTGTCATGCTGATTATCCTCTATTGAGAACGAGCCTGAGCCCGCCGAGTTTACTGACCACCCCAGCCCCCAACATCGCAGCTAATTCCTGAGTCTGATAACATCAAATGTCCTTAACATTGTAAGCTGACCCTGGGTTGTTTATTTTGAACAGTTCAGTGACTGAAGTTTGGGACCATCCCAGGAAAAAGTCAATGAGGTGCTGAAGAGGAAAATGCTCATTAAATAGAAATTATCATATCCTGTCATCTCAGAGTGCACGAGTAGAAGTGAAACTCAGCAAGAGCTGAGTGTCTGTGTGCTTACCAAGAAATATTAAGTTACATGGATTAGACATATTGATAAATATTATTATAGTATTCAAATAGTGCTGTGATTTTTATCATTTGGCCAAATCATTGTAATATTCCTACAGTAGTGTTTCAGGAGTGGTTAGGTATGAAGTTAATTCTCACTAATAACCTTCCTGCTATTCTTATCACTGCTATACTTATTTATCAATACTAAACCTTTTTTTCTTAAAGAACACATAAATATAAGATGCAGGAGCGTCCACACTGATCAGCACACATCAACATCACCTGCTGTTTACCGCCTCCAGAGAATATCCTCTTTTTAAAAGAGACTCGCGTCTCTCCCACAGCTGCAAATTAGCTCATTTTATTTAGTTTCTAAAGTAACTATTTCATGAATTTAATGCCTTTTGCATTTGAATATGCCGTGCTGTTTATTTGCATATAATACAATTGTTTTTGACAGCTGGTGTAACAGTAACCTTTATTTACGGTATTTACAATTCAATCACAGCAGACAATAAACAGTGGCAGTCACTCAGGAAGTTGCTGCCACTTCTCTTTGTTTACCACTGCCTTTGTTTCGGATTTGTCTGCTTACACTTTTGGACAAGATGTCAGATTCTTGCCAGTTGGTCCAATTGTTTGAACCCCTGGTCGTCACATATGAACACTATTCTGACGGCAAAGGGAAATCGATAGTTAAGGCCAGCCGTTAAAGTTTGAAACACCTTTGCAGCAGTGCCTAATGGGAAGACACCCTGAGGTTTTATTTATACCAGCTCAGAATATCTGGCTGTGGAGGCGATGTAGTTGTCAACACAAAGCACTTCAAGTGTTCCCTCTTCTCCACTATTTTCCTGCTTTTGAATAATTCAGTTCCCTTTCTTTGTTTTCCAGTACTACAGTAGACTTTCAACCATAAACCCTGTAAACCCTTTTCATTCAAGTTTGGATGTTATGTCCATATTGAAAGAAAGCATAGTTTTCCATTGACACGTTTCAGGACATTCACAGGTGTAATGCCAGATCCAACATTTTTGCATTTCATTTTCACTGAAAAAAATATAAAAAGGGTGACGATGTGATTTTACTAGGGTCTGTACCAAATGAGCATGTTCCCTTATGTCTGGAGAGAATATGATTTGTAGGCTGGAGCATCTCTGTAGCACCACAATGCTTCATTTATTAAAACGTATGTTGTGACATTTTACCTTTATCAAAAAAATAGCAGCTCCTACGATTTGGATATTGCATTTGGCCATATTGCGATTTTGATAATATTTCGATTAATTGTTCAGCCGTAGCATGCACTCAGTGAGCCTACTTTACAATTGACCAGAAACATGAACAAGTGTATCACAGTAGATGCTGCTGCTGCTGTTCTTACTATATCGACTTGCATTGAGACAGAGTGTCTCAATTATAGAGTGAAGTGAGCAGAGATAATGAGAAGTGTTTTGAGAATCTTAGTGACTGGCTTTTGTAATTCAGAAATCATGGCAGAGGGGAATGGCTGAGCATGTTAATGGAGCTGCTCTTGTTCCTGCTGGAGTCCTCTTTGAGCACAGGAAAAATCAATCTGGCACCTTGTCAAGGTTTTAAGATTGGGGTTTCCTTACACTCTGACCGGTGTGTGAGTGCTCTTTTCATCCTCTGCATCAAGTGTTTCCACAGACAAGCCACAATTTGATTTAGTTGAATTCATGTGTGGGTCGAATTCACAGTTTAGACTGGTCACCGCTATTTAGGCTTGACAAAATTATGTTGGTCTTACTGCCATTTATTTTTCCATGTTTCCCTTTGTTACAAATATTGGAGAATCATGTTGAGACTGCTGAAAATGAAGTTATTTCTAATAGTATTTCACAGAGAACAAGTACTTTGTGACAGGCACTCGGGAATAGGGTCATTTACTGTGGAAAGTATTTCAACTATCAAATGACAGTAGATTCACTCGATTAAGCTTTTGTTCAAGTGACCCAAATGTTTGTTTACTTATAATAATCCAACTGTGATATTTAGCTCAATTTGATTACAGTTCGTGCAGAGCTGACTTCATCTGACTGTCAGCTACTTAAACCCTGAGAGCAAGACTTTGTTCTTTCATTTAATCTATTTGAAATTCCCATGTGTCACTGTTTCCGTCCACCTCCTTCCTAAATATTCAAACAGTGCTAGCGACAGGCAGATGATGGCAAGCAGACAAGAAAAAAATGGGAATAAATCAGCAGTGTGGAAATATTTTGGATTTTGAAGAAAAGACAGATAAAGCACACGACATGCCATATGCAAACAATGTCGTTGTGAGATAAAATACTCAGGAAACGCGACTAACCCTGGCTGGGCACCTAAAAAAGAAGCACGGCATTGACCCTCGTGCTAGCGTTAGCTGCTACCGTTACCGCCTCCTCACCAGCTTTTATCTGCAAAAACTGAACCACAACTCTAAAAGAGCGATGAGTATCACAGCTGCAATTCCATATTTCATTTGGAAAGACCTCATATTACTAAGTTTTAACTGACAAAAATGAGTTAATGTTAAAAATATATTGTTTATGAGACACGAAATATGAGTGAAGGTTTACACAGTAATCCTGCTTTCATGTATCGTAAAATATCGTATCGTTGTCCAAAGAATCGATCGTATCGTGGTGAAACTTGATTTACACCCCTACTATCAAAGTGAGTGTAAGCTGTCTAGCCTGAAACATTGCTGAGTGATTCAAGATTAATGTTGCTTTAAAAGTAGTTTACCAAAAAATATGTAGTTAATCATTAGTTAGCCAGCTAATCTGTAATTGCCCCATAACATTCTCATATTTTAAACTGGTGGCTCTCCTAGTGCTGGGTGATCATCTAAAAAATATCTTTGATTAAGTATACAACATAATTACAGTGCACTTTACAAGTACTAAGCAAGTAGCTCTTTATTTATGTGTATAACCTTCAGTTGAATTTGTTGGCAATTATCTCCATTTCCCCACTACTAGACATATCACTTCAACATGTCAGCTAGCTCCAACCCACAGATTTTCCTCATTAATGCAGTTATCTGTCTGCATTAAAAAAATAAATTGCTCTAATAACATTTGTTTTTTGTCTGTTCAAACTCTTTGCCTGACTAAATTCTTCCAGCGCTTTTGGCCGTCTTTACAGAAAGTTTTTAATGGTGCTCACTTTCTTGGAGATTTGACTTGATTTAAAAGTTTCTCTTTAGAACCGACACATCGATCAGTGACAGTGTCGATGCTAAATAAATATGGTGTAGTCAAAACAGTCAGAAAGAGGGGTCTCTACGTGCGAATTTTAGGAACAAATGTTGACACTGTTGCACCTTTAGGTCCGGTGTTTGTAGGATGGGTGTCAAGGACACAATATGAGTAGTTTTCTTTGCTCTGAGCCATCGTATAACATAATAATAACATAATAATTTGACGTGCAGTTAATCAGACTGGATAGTTCAGAATTGAGCCAAAAGGACAGAACTATTAAATAGTGTGTGACAGTCTGTAATGATTTAGGATTGTAATGTGTAACTGGTTTATTTACATTTGGCCCAGCAAACTGATGTTTTGGCCAGATTTTGTTCTGGCACAACTCTGTAGTTAAGTTCTTATAATGATCAGACGTTGAGACATTTAGATATTTATTTGAGTCTAATCTGTGCTCTACTCAAGTTTAGATGAGACTCTTTGTAATGTAGTTCATTCACGATGCTTTCCACCTCAGCTGCACCTGACGTTAGATCATACTGGCTGTTCAGGCGAGTAGTATGTAACATAAATAATGCCAATTATATAAAAAGGTTTGCACTGTTGTTGATTGAATTACTGATACCATTAAACAAGTATTGAAACTAGCAGATTGATTCATTTCATGCAATCATGGTGGGAAATTAACTTTTTAAAATGTGAACGTCTACCAGCCACTGACAGATAAATGTTCAAATTCACCAACCGCTCAATAGTAAATCATTATGTTGGCTGTATTCGAAACCGCCTACTATACTAGCAGTACGTACTGATTTGGCCAAAATGTAGCATGTAGTATGCAGTATGCAAACAAAAGCAAAATCTGCAGTATGCCAGAAATACCCGGATGTCGTACTGATTCGGAAAAAAATCTCCAGTATGCATTGGACCAGTCTACCTCGCCTACTGTATCCCACAATGCAAAGCGGTGAACGGTCCCCATTGTTGGGAGGAATATAAATAGGAGAACCACTTACAACATTTTTTTCTAATTTAATCATGTGCAAGCAGAAATTGTGACGAGGCTACAGTTATTACTTTTCCTTTTCAGAGCTTAAGAGGATGATATAGCGGTGGTTTGACGTTAGCCGTACTATTGTTTACTTCCGCTTTTCAAAACTGGAAACCGGCTAAGCCTGGCCTAGCATACTGCAAAATAAGTCAATTTCATACTGCGCTATAACAGTTTCATACTGCATTCTACCGATGAACGCAGTATGCGGTATCTACTACATACTGCGTTCGTCTGTAGTATGTAGCAGGCGGTTTTGAAAACCTTTGTGTCTGAAATCTACCAGCCACTTTCATATTTTACCAGCATTTGGCTGGTGCTAATTTCCATCCCTGCACGCAATATTCCTCACAAAGGCAATGGCAAACTTTTCTCTTTCAAAATCAAATTTGGGACTATTTATTTATATCTTGCACTGCACTGTGGCTGCACTGTAATTTTTATTCTACTGTTTAATCTGTCTGTTCTACTTGAGCTTATTTTTATATCTCTTTATATTGCCTTAAGTTTGTTTTATATCTTGTCTTAATGCCTTTTATGTCTTTTGTAAAGCACTTTGTATTACCTTGTTGTGGAAAGGTGCTATACAAATAAACCCGCCTTGCCTCACTGACTTTAGATGGCATTGGCTATTTTAGCAGATAAGCACATATATACACTTTACCTGAAGCACTCAGCCACCTAGCAGCAGAGGTCTTTGTTCATTATAAAGTCATTTTCAGTCAAAACAACCAAATATCAGTCAGGCAGGATGTACTTTCCTATGGACTCTATGGACCCTCTATGCACAAACACTCCAAAGCCTTAGACAGTAGATTAGCTGGTTGTATGAAAACACATTGGTATCATTGCATGTAGAGTATATACAGTATTTATGTACCTAGTGAATTCATAGGTGCTGTCATATTTAACATCCAGCCAGCATCTTGGCAATATACACAAACATTTATGCATAATTGCATTATTAACATTATGAAATAGTGTTTTTAGGAGCTTTAATAGAGGAGAAGGTACCATGAAATTGTTTTGTGATTGTAGTTTTCTCCCTTAGCTTGACGTGTTAATGCACAATACAGGATGAATGGGTAGGACTTATGGTCAGCAGGGATTTTAACCATGTCACCAATGCTGCTAAAATTTGAAAATGCGTCTTTTTTTCTCTGTTTTGCCCTTTAGTTCACAGTGAGCCAGTGTTTTTCCACACCACTGAGCTAAAACTGAGCTTTTCAAACACACTCTATAGGATTTATAAATCTGAACATGCTGGTCATGGTAATGTCAAGAAGCCAGATTTCTGATGCCTCTAACTTTATGTATGATAGCTCATTTTGAATGTCCCTATAGCCGATCGCACGATATGGTTACTTGTACTTGTATTTAATGTCAGACGACATTGCAAACATAAAATATGGATTCATTCGACAGTCTGTGAAGCAGTGCAGGAGTTACTCTTTTCCTGGTTAACAAATCAAAAGACCTGAGAACACCGGTGCGGACACAAGTTGTTTTAACATGTAAACTCTGTGTACTGATTTATTCACGTTAGTGGGGATGTAGTCTTGATGTGAGTGTGAACAAAGCATGCAAGATACTGATAATTGCTGGGGATCAGTCACCCCTTTTTTATCAAAAGAAAAACAGTGGAACAGTGATGTGTCTCTCCACCTAACCCTCTGTACTGGAAAACTACCATGGTGAATGATACGTTTGATGCAGTGTGGTGTGAGAGCTTTGTTTCTTTTTTTTTGCTGCATCACACCACAGCCTGGACATTAAAGCCTAATCAGCCAGAGAGCAATCTGCATATTTCACACTTCTTTGGTTACTGCCAATTTGAGTCATACAGCTGCCAGTCCAAGAGACGCAGAAAGCTGCTGCAGTCAGGGATAAAAAATACCTTTAGGCAATAATGGGAATATTACAAATTAAACCTTTTGTGTGTTTAAGCAGTATCAACCAAAAGTGGCCTCATATATAGTTTCTAATTCAGGTTGAATATAATAAATTGATTTGATCTAAAGATAAAAATACATATGTTTTCAGAAAATGCAGGGACCACCACCAAAATCATCTTGCATTATGCATGTGTAAGGCATTTATATGAGCTCCAGTGAGGTCGCACTTTGCTGGGGATCTTTGCGATCCTGTCGTTGACATATTCACTGATAAAGATGCCGGCTGACCCACAGACTCCTGATTCCCATCACCTGGATTGGCTGGGTGAATTTCTATTTTGGCAGTCGGCTCAAGCACACAATCCAATTAGATGGAGGTTACTGTGGGGCTGTGTGGATGGGGAACTGCCTTTTTAAATGACCTGCAGATGCCCGTTGCCAGACTCTGCACATTCAATTCAAATTTGTTTTTTCCTGCTTATGTTTTAACCTGCGAACAACTCGCACTCTTTGCGTTCTGTCGGAGTGACTTGTGTACAGAAGGCATATCAGATGGACTCTGAGCCACTAACCTATGAGTATTGTTCTTTTACACATTATTGTCAACCAACTGATTATGGGCAGTTATGTGGTGCAAAACAGGTGATTTCAAAGTTTCCCTTTTAACAGGAAGTGATGGTTGAGTCTTATGGGAGACTTTGTACAGCTAAGAAAAACAAACTTATCATGTTATCACAAAAAGGTTCATCTTGATTGGGAAATGCTAATCCTCAGGAAGCCAACATGGTGTCTTCTACAGAGTTTGCATAAACCGCGTTTCCACCAAACACTTTCAGTATAGTACCCTTGAACCTGTACTAAACTGATTTGCGTTTCCACCGCAGAGCGTACTCTTAAATGTAGGCGTCAACCACGTAAGTAGCGTGATATCATATCTAACATGACACGATAAACGAAGGAACACATGAAGAACACAATGGACATTGAATGTTTTGTGTTCTTTCTTCTCGGTATGTGGCTCGGTATTGAGTCCTTTGTCGCGCAAGAAGTGACAATTCTTTTGACCAATTAACAGACTGCAGTGTTTCTAGCTCCACGTTAAAGTCCTGAGTCAGTGTGCTAGGTACGTCAACAGAGGGGTAACGAAAGAACGGGACTGAATGGAGTGGTTCTGTTGGTACCATCCACAGGTTTTGCCAATGGAAACGTGTAGATAACAGTTGTAATGTGTAACGCTGCTATAGAGTACGGGGTTGTTTGGGTATGGGTAGGACTGCAACTAACAGTTTTAAGTAAAGAATAATCTGTTGGTTTTCTTCTGATAATCAATTATTTAGTTTATAGAAGAAAAAATAATTTTAAACACAAGTTACAGAGCCCAACAGTATGTCTTAAAAGTGCTTATTTTATCTGACCAAAGTCAACAGATCCAAACATTCTCAGTTTAAAAGGATGTGAAATTGACAGAAAATACACAAACCATCTGTTTGCTTTTGCCATTTGGTTTATTGTTTTAGTTATGTGTGGGGTGTCGGCCCAACCCCAGTGCCACTGGATATTCCTCACTATTCAACCAGTCAGCGCTTGTTTGAATACACAGAACCACAGCTATGCAGGGCATGTAGTTGAGATTTTAGAGGTGTTTTAAAATCTCCTCTGTGAGCTACGACAAACCAGAACCTTTCCCTGAGTCTCTGCAAGACAATTTAAAGTCACTTTGGAGAAGCATCTTTCAGCCCTTAATGAGATTTGGAGTATTGGGAGCAGAGATGAGGCAATAATCATTATGACCACATACGTACCTCAGTAAAAAATAAAACCATAGCACAGTGTGTGTTTTTATGATTGTAATTATAGCAGGAACAACAACAAACAAAGGCCTGGGCGCAGTGGTATGCCAGTAAATAAGCATTTATTGTGGCGAAAGCAATGCTCATGACATTAATGGTTCTAAATGAAGGCATTTCCTTAAAACTGTTTTAAAATTGAATAAAACTGTGATGTCTGTCCATGAAGTAGCTACGTTTTAATACTGTTTTCATCTCAGTAATTATTGTGATAATATCACGTACTGAGATTGTTCTGGCCTAGATAATCACACTGTGAAATTTTCATGTTGACACATGCCTAATTTAAGGGCATATCTCATTTATGTTTGAGCTGTTTTTTTTTTATCTGTGCGACTCAAAATATAAAATTGCCTGTTCTGCTTTCTGACATACAGGACTTGAAACATATGTTATCCATCACATGCTGTTATTTTTCCTGAAAAAAAAACAAACAATTTTTTTTGGAGAATTGCCTGCATTTGTGTTGCTAAAAAAAAAGGGCACATTCCCTCGGTTGCGTCTGTTGTTATTTTCCACCTTTCCCATGCACCCCTTCTGGATCCACACCTTTGTCTGTCACATATAAACAGTCAGCAAACATGGCTAAATAGTCAGTGCTCGAATATAGACGAACCTCATACTCGAATTTCTGTTTTGTGCACAGATGGCGTTCCTAACAGCCGCATGCAGAAAACTACACTACGCCAGGTCCGGCTTAGTTGCGGCAAATCAACCATAAATCGCTTTCCCCCGTCTTTATCTGCACTTTCATTGCAGCTTATGTGGCCTCTGTGATAGATTGCTGAATGAAACTGGATCTGTGAAAAAAGGACAGGCACTCTGGGAGTTGCACAGCCTGCATGCCTTTCGCTCAACGGGGCACTCACTGGGACGTTTCCTCAGTGGGGCTTTTTCAAAAGGGCTTGCGCTGCAGTTCCAGCTAAGGGCAGTACAGTAGGTCAACTGCTGATAGAGTTACAACCTCTCTTTTGTGGAGGTGTTGGACAAATTAGACCTCACAACTGTTTACCCAGTCAAACAGGGACAGCTGCATCTCTCTGCCCTCCAAAACCTGCCACTGACTGTTGTTCCTTTGGGGAGCCATCTGTGAGGAATAAGCAGGCACGGTGATCAAATGATTGTTCAACAGTTTTACCTCCGTCGCTGCTGGGGGTGATATGAATGGACCCTTAACTGAATCAACATGAGCTCCTCTGTGCATTATGTGATCCAGCTGCCATTTTGGACTGTTGCTCTAATGAGAGCTGAGTAATGGTAGATAGTGCAAAATGACTGCTTTTCTGTCAGTCAGTGGGAACAATCCGGCTTTAAAGACTAGGGCACTGGCATGTAACATAGGGCTGGCAAAAAATATGATTACGATAATTAATTCCATATTGATCAATATCGATATTTATCACAATATATAATTTGATAATGCTGCCAGTTTGAAGAGTATCCTGATAATGCCTGAAGCCTGAAAAATTTAGAATATAGTTAAAATAAAAGACAGAATAACATAATGTAAATATTTAACTGTGTAAACGTGCCTTAACAAAACTACAAGTTAGCTTGCCTGCGCTGTGATGGTACCTTTTGAGGTGATGGAAAAGATTTGTTGTGTTTCCCGTCTTGGTTGGCACGACCAACAGCATATTTTCAGACCGTCTTAATCTGCGCTTCGTCGCTTTTGAGATATCCAAACCACTTCTGTATAATTGACGTTGTGTCAGATTTGGAGGATAACGCGGGTTCACTTTCACCATTGCTTTCGTGCCCCTCGGTTCATCTGAAAACATCCACTTTCTTCACTGTTAGCTCAAACAATGCTTTGCAGTAGGAAATGGGCGTGTACAAGCCAAAAACTGCAGACTGACTGGCTGTTGCGTTTATTTCTGCTGTTTTGATAGACTGATCTATACATAGAGTAAAAAATGTATCATCGTTATCGTTATAAATTTGATCACAGTCCTGTACTGAGATTGTTTTCTCACTCAGCCCTTCTGTAACAGATGCAGTTGTTGTATTTTACATCTCTTAGACTTTATTTCCTGAGGAAGATAAAACTGGGCCTGTGAACAGAGTCTGGTATGTGGTGTCATAACTGGACAAATGGGTGTATAGAATATTTTGTTGAGCTCTTCCATTATAGAGATATTAATTGAATTGTGCTACCAACAGTAATGAAGCAGAAAATATGCTGATATCCCCGTACAATCTCTTTGGATGCTGTCATAGTTATTGGAGAAGCTTCAGGATTTGACTTGATAAGCCCATCAGGATGAGCTGTATTTACACAGGCTAATAGTCTGTGGATGTGAAGTGAATTTGTAATAATTTCAGAGTTTGTGGTTTAAACGCTGTGCAGGTCTGCTGTGTTTTTACAAGTAGAAGTTAAATATTCAACACTTTGTACCAAGTGGACTAAAAGAAATTGCATGTTTCTAATGTTTTTATCAATTCTTCAGTTCACTTATTTAATTAATTGCCTTTACAGTCTGAGGAGTATTTGGGAAATCTCAGACCAATTGAGTTTACCAGTTAATGAGTAGCAAAAGTGGGAATTTTAGTTTTTTCTCTGCTGAAACAATGTGTTAAGTTGCTTGTGGATTCTAATCAAAGATGCATATTGAATTAAGCCATTTTTATTAGAGATATTTTTGATGCTGCATTGTTGAAATGGCAAATAATGATGAGGTTAAGATGCCACGGCCTGTATATTGATACGTTTATCAGCAGAAGTCCGCAAGCCTAGTAGGGCTGCAACTAACGATTGTTTTTGTTATGGATTTATTAGTCTATAAAATATCAAAAGATTTCCCAGAGCCCAAAATTATGTCTTCAAATTGCTTCTTTTGTCCGTCCAACAATCCAATATTTCAGATATCCACTAGAAAATGTAGGATTCATTACTTAAGCTGCAAAACATTACAAACACATAATGGCTACTAATCAGAATAAGAACCTATTTACGTAATTTTGTTGAGAAGATCTTTCTAGGGCTCCACTGTGTATTGTCAAGCTGTGTTTTGTCAGTCGGGTCTCTGCAGCACAAAAAGAATCGGCAGAATTCACGCCTGTTTGAGGCGCTATATTGATCTCATCACCCTTACAACCATTCCAGTGTTTGTGCTCTGGCTCCTTTATCCTTCACGTTCTTTATCACAAGGGGAGATGAGGAGAACTACAGATGTGAGTGTCAATTATTTACCTACATGCAGTGAGCTCGCAGCGCAAGGTTTCCAGAAAATGGAGGGGTTAAATTGAGCCACAGGTTCTTCGTTTAAGAATTACAACATCCATATGGTGCAATGATACCTTTTATTTCCCAGAACAGAGAGGAGTATTAAGTACATTGTAACCGCCTGAGTTCTACCACGAGTACTTAATCAAACTGTTAGCCGTGGTATACAATGAAATGAAACGGTTACATGAACATGAGTGGCAGTTATGTTTATCTGTACAGGAAGCTATTTAAGACATAACACTGTATCACTTATAACGTATGGTACACAATAAGCTGTGACTTGACAAGTAGCGTTCTTCATTTTCATCAAACTAATTGTCGGATGCTGCAGACGAGTACTAAAGAGCAGTAATGGTACTGATGCAGCTGCCAAGGCAAACTGTATTTATACAGCATGTGTTATTCACAAGGGAAACTGCTTTACATTAAGAATTCCTCAGCATAATTTTAATGTATAACTAAACATATTAAAGATGTTAAAGAGAGCTCTTTTCACAAACGACAAACAAGCTGATGATCACATTTTCCCCGTTACTCTTTGTAATCAATCACCGTCGTATTTGTACTAAGAAAGCTTTGCAAATATTTAGATAAAACAAAAAATGTATTTATTTGCTGAGAGATATGAAACATGGTGACCTTTTTGGCTTCGTTGTGCAAGCAAATACAACAAACTGATGTTCTCCCGAGGCACACACTGGTTCATTCATGTTTTTAAGCTCCTCCTGTTAATGCAAGATTACCCCTGTGTTCTTGAGTTGAAAAGGCACTGCTCCATAAACCATGTTGGGGTGGGGGTGGGGTGTGTGTGAGGCCAGCTACTCCTTATTTATCAGCAGTGACACTATCAGCAGTGCCTTGTGAAAAGAGAGCCAGTCATTCAGAACAGTGGGGCCACCTTGGCTGTCAAAGCAGGATTTAAGCTACATTTCCCATGGTTGCCATGACGACTGTGGGAAGTGATTATGAAGAGAGGGTTTCGGAGCAGTGCTGTCACACCAGCGGGTATTACCATAGTGGTTTGCGCAGTGATCACCAGAGAATTACTGGCTCATGATCAAACGATTTTTTTGTTTTGTAGCCAATGAAATGCTGTTTTGCCGTGATGGCAGAGCCGTAGTAGTATTATTTATATGTCAGAATTATTAGACTAATACAACTCTTTTCTCTTTTCTTTCTAGGGCAAAATGTGGATAAATGGGACAGGAACGAGTAGACCGTGAGGATTCTCTAACCCTTGCCCCTGAGTCCCAACCGTCTGAGAGGGTGTCGGACCTCACTGAGGCAATCCTGGGCCGTTGGCACTAAAATGTCCCTAAGTGGTGGCACTGCAGGCGGGAAAGGTGTGGACTCTAATGCGGTGGACACTTACGATAGCGGGGATGAGTGGGATATCGGTGTTGGAAATCTGATTATTGACCTTGACGCTGACTTAGAGAAGGACAAACTTGAGATGTCTGGCACCAAGGACGGCATGGCAGCACCACCCAGTGCAGTGGCAGCATTGCCCGACAACATCAGGTTTGTTAGTCCAGTGTCTGGCTCTCAAGGCAAGGAAAGCAAATCCAAATACAAGCGCAGTAAGAACTCTAAAGACAATAGTAGCAAAGCTTCAGCAGGAGATGGGGGCAAAAAAGAAACTGCAGGACGGACTCAAGGGGAGCCGACAGGCACAGCAGCGAGTGCAGGAGCTGCTGGCAACAATTCCACCTCTGGGAAGAACATGGAAAAAGGGGGCAAAACCTCCAGAGGTGTTCTGAGTGGCAAAAAAGAGAAAGAAGGGGCTAGTGGGAAAAGTAAGAAGGACAAAACAGATGGAGCCCCAGTCGTGGCAATAGCTGCTGCGGAGAAGGATGTTGTGTCTCAAGCCCAAGTTGCTTTGGGGAATAGTCGTAATACGTCCTTCGAGAACACACAATCAACAGACTTGGCAGAAGCCAATCAAATGGGGAATATTGCACTTGAACCTGTTGGGATAGTACCAGCATTGACCACAAAAACCGAACCAGAGGAGGTGGAAAATGGTAATAGTGAATGCAAGACGCTGAAGAAGGTAAAAAACGAAAAGGTGAGTTTTTCAGTTTACTCTCTCTTGATGCTGCATGGGTTTGTTTGGTGTTGTGTTACATTATTATTATATCATTATTATTATTTTACTGACTAGTCTTGGGTGATATTGGTCTTTGTCGAAGGTTTTATTGGGGACATGTGCAATTGTCAATTGGCAGGCTTGTGTTTCAACATATTAATGTTTGTAAAGTTAAAGTAATAAGCAGCTTTAAATATATTTGTACAAAAAAGTAAATTATTTTGGTAATTAGCCTCAAACGTACTCACATACAAACATTATTCTGTTTCGAAAGTTGAACTCTAAATGAAGCTATGCTAGCTAGCCTGCTTGCATATTTTGGAGATTTTCTACTTGGTGCTGTAAGAGTTCACTTGTGCCCTGAGCTCCTCGTTTTAAACACAGTTGTTGAAATGTGTTAGCAACAACTCAGTTCTTGTTTTTTTTTTTTCCAAAAGCCAGCAACAATTAACTACTGTGCAGTTGCATTTGTCTGTAAAAAAAAAAAAAAAAAAAAAAGTATCTTTGAAACAATTAAGGCTTTCATCAATTTAATTATGATGGTATGAATTAATACAATAGGACACAATAGGGACACTGTAGGGTTCTTGTGCTTTGTGATAGCCTGTCGCTTACAGCAGGCTTGGAGATGCACTCTACTCCCCGAAGCTGCCTGACATGTGATGCATAAAAAGACCTACTGCTGTTTTCTCTTTTATTACCACACGGTGAATAAGGGCACCCTTGACGAATATGATGCTGAGACCAGCTACAGGAAATACCCCACACAGTGGTGTTGTTTTTTCCCCCCCCCTTCTTCACAGTAGAGGCTTGAGTCATTTTTAAAAGGATGCATAAGTGCCTTCTTATTTTAAAAAAAATGTCTTATCCCAGTATACAAAAATGAATACCAGCCAACATCAGTTGCAAATAACCATGAAAGTGTTATGTACTGTACACGAGCCAGTAAAACCAAGTGCTAGAATATAATAGACATTGTCAGCCATATACATCACATTACGCCTGTGACGTTAAGTAAATGTCACGTCGTGTTCCACTTTTTTTCTGTTTCACATAATAATTTCAACGCTCGCATTATCTTACAAGAACAATATAAAGATTCGTGTAGTTATTCACCCACACTTATCTTGTTCTCTCATAGAGTTGATCTATCACTGTGTCTATTGTATGCCTCATAGCAGCCTTTTCATGCTCTGGCAGTATAAAAGACAGCAGAGCAGGGAGGTGCTGAGGACTGTTTTTGTCTGTCATCGTGTTCCATTCTTAATCCCACAAGCCCCAGCAATGCCTGGTGGAGCAGCGTGTGGGGGAGGGAGCTGGTGCAAAGCACGCCTTCGTCGTTTTTCCTGCTGCTCTGAAAGTGGCATGGGGGGATGGGCTGTGAGGAAGCCTGTTTGATTCCTTAAATCCAGGACACCCAGTCATGAACACAAGCTGTAGAGTCTCCTTGGGCTGACTGCTGTGAAAGGAAATTTCATGAAAGTCTTTGTAATCATAATGCATTTAGAGTGAAAAGGCTTTTTGAGGGAGAACCGCAGGAATTGGTTGACATCGCTGAAAAAAGGAGATAGGTCACAACTGCTTTCACGTAGCTAGCTGTTGAAGGGTATCCTTGAAAGCGTGATGGGGGGGGGGAAAAAGGATGTAATTATATTGCTGCACATATCAACTTTGGTTTGAAGAGCAGTTTTTAGATTGGCAGTCCTAGCTAATTTATGTGATCAGAATGCATTAAAATGTGCATTTTTCTCATCAAATAAAACCAAACCAAAAGAAAATCTCTATATATAAACATTTAGTGTCATTTGGACGTTGTCAGTCAGTTTGCCTCAACGTGGAGAAACTGGAACGTTTCATCACATAAGGAGGAGGGGCTAGTGTTGACACCAATGAGGTTGATAATACCTACTAATACACATTTGAATGACCACAGCCTGATAACTGTTGGAACTGGTAAAAGGCAAGGTTAAGAAAAAATAAGGCGTTGTGATGAATGGAGAAGATCCTGGAAGTAGTTAAAGAAATGGATACCATGTTTTTGAGAATATGCCCATTCATTACATTGAAAGTTGCTCACCAGAATCAGAAACAGGTTTATAGCCAAGTAGGTTTTCACATAAAAGGAATTTGCCTTGGTGATGTTGGTGCGTAACGTTCAAAACATATAAATTATGAGAAAAAAACAAGTGCTGCATAAGGTGCATAACCTAAATCATTCCTACGGTTCATCTATACTGATATGGCTTTTTGAATTATCATATGTGAGCCATTGGGCCAAATACACGTTTAAAAAAAGAGTAATTTCAGAGTTTCGGTTACACAGCCATTTATTTTGTAATGATTGTGTATGTCACAAAACCTGCAGTTCCAACTGTGGCCAGCCCGGCGCTGTTCCCGCGGGCTTGGGAGACCCCATTTGACAGGTTGCTTAATATGAGCTTAAGCTAACACTTCTTAACATTTACATTAGTTACAATTAGCTCGCTTACATACTGTATTTCACATGCCCTTGGAACTGAAACTGCGCTGGCTCTGTAACAAATCCTCCCACTGCTGGAAACAGTAAAAGCAAAGGCTGCTGCAAATGACAGAACTAAGATTCGCAGCCATGTGGACTCACGGAACCGCATCAGTCTCATACAGTCTCGTTCTGGCTGTGACATCCCATCCTGAACTCGGCCACAACATCAGCCAGATCCATGATCCCCCATGCCCAGAATGGCTGTTTTTTGTCACAGGTGTGACAGTAGAATCCCATTTCTTCAGTGCACACTACTAGCCACAGTAGCTAGCGTTGAGTGTCCACAGGCTGGGTCTTTCTGGCAGCCTGCACAAACTGTGAAATTGATACTGAATCAAAAAAAAAAAGGGTGAAAAATAACTACTAACCCGACTCACAACGTCCCATCAGTGCCCTGTGGCAGGATCAGGGAATCCCACTTACTTACTTATGTGATGTTACACCTTTTTTGGGGGTTGAGGTTTAAAATTCTCTATAAATTTAGTCCTTGTGGCTTGTAAAATGTAAATTTAGAAACCAATTTTAATCTGCACATTGCTCTTTGATTTCTTACCTTTTTCCCCAAAGATGTGACGGAATTAAATCACGTAATATAGAACTTCTTTATAACTATACTGTACCTGTTTTTTATTGCTGTAGATATTGTGTATATTATGACTAGTTAAATTAAATAATACAACAAAAAAACACTATTAAAAATATTGGGAAGTACATTTGGAAATTTGTCAGCCTCATCACAACTTGACTGTTGATTTAAAAGAACTAGCTGTCCTGCGTTCAGCGTAATCCGAGCATTAATCAGTATGTGTCTCACCAGCAATCTTGTTCTCCATTGTAGAGGTGTAATAGCTTGGCTATATTGTCTGTGTCCTAAGTTAAAGCTCCCCAAAGCATTGGCTCTCAGATGCTGAATAAATCATCTCTACTTCCTTCGTACAAGTGCTAACCAGCTCTGAGTGTGTCTTACTCTCCCACCTCTCATTATACAAATCTAGAGGAGTAAGGCATTCGTCAGCTGCCTCGATGTGCCGCTGGCCTTGATAAATGGAGCAGCTCTCATGGAAAATTACATTGGCAATGTTACTTTGAAAAAGGGGGGAGAGAAAGGAAAGGCCTGCACTTGAATGAAAGAGCACAGCCACCACCGCTCTGCATTGCTGCTCATGTCCGGCTCGGGGAGTGGAGGGGATCTCATCAGAGCTAGTTTGAGGTCTTTCTCTTTGCCTGTGCACCGGCTGACTGTTGCTATTGTGTTACAGCTCATTCCTTTTAAGTAGTGCCAGGGCTTTTAAAGGCTCTGGGACAGAAGAGAGACTGCGACTTAGTTTAAGAAAGGGGAGTAAATTACATCAAGAAGCTCACTATAAAGGGAGGCTGTTAGCATACCTGTCCTCGTTGTAGTAAAGCTAATTCTGTAGAGATAAGCAGAGTTGCTGCTTTATTAACAGAAATAATTTAACTGCAGGATTAAAAAGCATATAATTTCTCTCAAATCCTCCTATTTACTGAAAAGTTTAGGTTGTGAAATGCTTTTATGATTATTCACATATGCATCTTGAGCATTTAGATCTTGCCTGAATTTACACTCTTGGTTGAACTTCTTGGAATCATACTTTTGGACAACAAGAGTTTTAAACAAATAACACGACGTATTCATACGATCAATGTTTGATTCCTCAGATAGTTGATAAATGATAGTACTGAATGATCTCCCAGCCCTGGTTCATTGCTGTTTGCGATTCCTGCGTTGTTGCCTCTGCCTGTTTGAAGCCTTCACCCTCAGGGAGTCCCTCACTACTACAGGAAGAAAACATTTGACACTAATTGTTTTCCATGTCTGCCATCAGCAGCTGCCTTCACAATAATGTGAACTGGTTTGAGCTTGTAGGCAAAACAAAACACTAGACTACATAAAGTATAAAAATAAAATCAAGGGCATTAATAATGGACATGTTGACTATTAAGTTTCTTTTAATCACTGAACAGCTGTTAGAATGGACATAAAAGTGTAACTGTAGTAATATTTACATTGGTTGGGTCTTTTTATATTTTCATTTAATGTGAGCCTCCATGTCCGAGGGATACTCCTTTTTTTTTTTTCAGCAGACTAAGACACATACCATGCATACCACACATTTGAAGGTTTACAGTGTCATGCCATTGCAAATCAAAACGGCAAGCAGAATCGGTGTAAATCGAAATGGCTTGTGTAATCACACGATGGAAAAAAACCAAAAAAACTACAGCAAACGCTGATATTTTCAAATGTCACAATTTAATGGCAGTTACACACAGTGATCAAGTGCTTATGGATTGTCAGGGGGCACAAAACACTTTCATAGGGCTAGTTGGCATCCAATATTTTAACCTTCAAACCTTCCACAAATATACAGAGGTTAAAAACTCAATGATTAAAAACAAAACATAATTGCATCAGTACGTTTTCCATCACACCTTTTTGTATTTTCTCAAACATGCTTATTGATGATTATGTTGATTGGTGGGGACTTGTGAGATGAATATAACCTCATAGTAGTTAATAGAGGATTGATTCTGAGATGGGAATAAAATTTACATATTTTCATCTCAAGCTGCCCTAAAACTTACACACAGCTTCAGAGATTAGTTGGCTCTCTCTTGTCACTTGATACAAACCCAAAATGCTGCCAAATTACAGCAAATTTTCAGTGTTTTTAGCGTCCAACTTGTTTGCGCTCGCTGTCTTTTGTTCCTTTTATTGGAGGAAGACCAGTCAATGACAGTATTGAAAATGAAACAGTTGAAACACATCTTTCGATATCCCAGTATACCATCTTTCCAGCATCCCCAGTCTTACTCTTTGTACATTGCTGGACCTTGAAAGACAGGTAAGTTGTAGTGGAGTATTTTATTTGATCACACAATGTAATAAGTTTTCTTATCTTGCAGTAATTTCATGCTGTAGCCGGTGTCTACGTGGGGGCGTAGTCCAGTATTTCTGCACCTATGCTTAACTCAGTTGCAGTCAAGAACTGATTACAGTTACAAACATGTTCAGATTCTCATTACTGTGTAGACTAGTCATCAACCTTACCCCAGAAATCCATATTAGAGAATTGTTAAAGCATAAGCCACAATTATACCAGATTCCTCCGCCAGGCAGACCACAGATACAGATATTGAATTAGAAGAATGCCGTGGCCCACAAAGTTTATAGTCTTGTTGCTCAGGAAATCCTTGTCGAGAGGCACCGCAGGCTTTTTGTTTGGAAATACTGGATACTGGAACCAGGTCTTTCCAGTCATAAACACTGCCTGTAGCCACCTTGACCTTTAGTGAATGTTTAGCTTGATTTGTGTCCCATCTCTCCACTTCCTGGAGGCTTTTGGGATTTGTTCTCACTTTTGATATTGAGTATAAAGTAAGCTTGCTTTTACCGCAAGTGTAATCTGGAATAATGAAAACTTTGAAGGAGTTGTGGTTGGAATGAGCGCGGCTGGTCTCGGTAGTGAGAGGATCAAATTCTGCAATGAGAGGCTTATTGGCAATCTTTCATGAACCCTTCTTGATATTTTTTTTTTAGTTTTTTCCCCCCGCAAACAGGCACTTTCCCTTTGAGTTGTGTTATCACTTACTATTACATTGTCATATAGACCTGGGGACATGCATTACATCCATATAGTTGATTCATGGATCCTCTAAACACTTGGTAATGTCTATCTTATAACAAATGTCTTCCATAACAGGCAAGTCTAAATCAGCAGAATAGTGTTTTTAAATCATACCTGACAATTTTCCCAAAGCTAATCAAGTTGCATATAAACCTCAAGACTCCACGCTGGGAGTGCGAGTGCCATATTGCTGCACCTTTATTAGAATAGCTTGGTTATTCAGTGAGTAATAGCACTCTGCGACTCTCACTTTCAAGCATTTTGCTTGCATTAGGTTTTCATAGTCGTAATCTGAAAACTAGCTCTTTTGTATTTTGTAACATAAAACGTGTTAGATTTCTTTTATTAGCATAATTGTATTAATGTGTGTCGTGTTTTTAGAGAGTTTGATATCTGAAAAGTAATTGTTGATGGTTCTGTTAATATCAGTTTAGATATTGTTGCAATTTAGTTTGTGAAGCGTACCAGAGATCAGAGATACTGTAACACAAATAGAGACCCCAGCTTCAGTGTATAATGGCGAATCATATCTGCAGTCTGTAAAAGCCTCTGGCATTCAGCCCCTTAAAACTTAGTGGTAGTTTATTTTAACATCAGTATCATTTTAGAAACTTCATTTTACCTTCTGTTTTAAACAAAAACATTGTAATACAGCACATCAAGAATTCATGTGATGGTTTTCTACAGGGACACAAAACATGTCGGGGTACTTTTGCAAAAAGCAATCACAGATCTGTCAAACAAAGCCCTTGTCATGCTTTGTCTCTCCCCTCGCCGTCTTTCTCTCTCCTAAGCTTTCCACGAGGTGTGTTGCTGTGTCTGGATCAGCTTGCTATGAGGGAGGCATGTGTGGGGGGAAGGGAGCAAAGGCTTGTACAACTAATTCAGCTCATGAAAGACTTATGCAGCAAGAGCAGCTGTCTTCCATTGTCAGCCTGCAAATTTCCAGTGTGCCTCATTTCGCCTCTCAATGCGTGAGTAGCGAGAGAGCCAGGGAGGGGAGAACAGAGAGGAAACAAACCAGGAGAAGAAGGAAAAAACAAGCAAGGGAAAGAGAAAGCCAAATACTTTCATTGCACTAACTCGACGTAGGCCTAGTTTTGTTTTTTTCTATTTAAAAACCGTGGTGGGTGTGTGGTTGGACCATTGGTCTAATAATAAACCATGAGCCTATTCAAACCCAGTGTGCAGTATGCAGATAGATAAAAAGAGCTCTGCTGTGGTGAGAGGGGAGAAAGAGGGCATACAAGGGGTAAGAGGAGGAGGAGGTGGGGGGGTAAAGAACTGCCTGAGATTAGGAGAGGAGGGAGGGAGGGTTGAACAGTGTTATGAATGGATAGAGTCTTTAACCCCCCAACACACTGAATAGTTTGTCACAGGCTGCTGCGGCTGTATGTGGAACGAGAGGAGCTGGCTGAGAGCTCTTGGATTCCTGAATCCTTGAGGCATGTGGTCTGATTAGCAGAACAAAACCCACACAGTGGGGAGGAGCAGACGTGGCTTTTTCCCCCCTCAACTGGAATTTTCTACCAGCGAGAGGAGAGGTGGCTCAAAGTTTGTACTGACTTGCTACGGTTGTAAAAGAGTTTGCGGTCTACGGTTGGGGATTTCTCAGTCGTTTCTGAAGGCTTTGTTTCTGCACGATCTCTATTATGAAGAATTTCCCTCCTCTTAATCCTTTGCTCATGGTAGTTCGACCCCTTAAATTCGGACGTTTTTTGGTGCACATATTAAAATAATTATCAATATCGAAGCAGGTTCGACCATGAAACAGTTGATGAGAAAACATTTGTAGTCCGAGAGCTTAACTGCTTGTGAAAGGTTTTTAGTTGAACAAAGAGGAAGTCAACAGCAAGGCAGTGTTTGAGCAAGAGTGATTATGGAGAGGATTACGTGTCTTGCCCTCCCCCCTAATACTTTTCTAAGGGGATTGTTTGCAGCCAGTTGGTTGTTAAATGGAACAAGTTTGGAAAATCACAAATTTTTCTGCTGTGAAATTCCTTACTTCATTGTGGCGTTGCTTGTTATCAAAGAGTATTTCTTTACTCTGAAGTATAATGTTCCTAAAAGTTCACCACTTTATGTGCTTTTGTTGTCCTGCATCACGTTAGAAGACTGAATGCTATTTAATTTTTTATTCATATGCAATCCGAAATCCGAAATTGCAAATGTGTATTCTGAAACTCTTAAACCTAAATCTTGTCGCCAATCTGCCGTCAGAAGGTCAACATCATGACCGCTTGACACCTTCTGGAACAAGCCCTGAGATTTTCTAGCTTGATGTTTTAGCTGCGACATCTTGCAACTTGTCTCTGCTCAGTGAAACGTCACCAGTACATATCTGCTACCAGAGCGTGGCTAAGTTTTGTCTGCCACAATTTTAAAGAGTATATAAGAGCAATGACATTAAGACAAATGTGTTTTGCGTATTTGTTTGACCATTCTCTCATTATGGTCCCTCGTGCTCTTTCTTTATTCTTTATTTGGATCCCCATTAGCTTCCACAAAGTGGTCGCTAGTCTTACTGGGGTGCTAAAATGATGATAAATAAAATGATGGCTGCAACCAGCCATGTTTTTTTGTCATTACTGATTAATCTGACAATCGATTCATTGTTTGGTCTATAAAACATCAGAAAACTGTGAAAAATGCCCATCACATTTTCCTAGAGCCCAAAGTGACATAATTAAATGTCTTTTATCGTCTGACCGAAAGCCAAAACCCCCAAAAATTCAATTTACTATAATGTAAGACCAAGAAAATCAGCAAATTCTCACATCTGAGAACCTGAAACCATCAAATGTTTGGCTTTTTTGCTCAAAAAATTACTAATAATAATAATAATCAAAGTATTTGCAGACTTTCGATTAATCAACTAATTGTTGCAGCTCTAAATAAAAATACCAACTCTACAGTAGTTTACGATGTTTACTTTACTTGTGTTTGGGTGGGGGTGGGAAATACAGAATGAGGTCACGTCTGAACCAAAACATACCTGAGTTTGTGTTTCAGCATCTTTTAATATGCTAATTGTTTTCTGACAAAACCTGTTTTACTGGACCGCTGCCTTCAGCTAACCGCCTGCTGCTGCAACACATATAGGCGATATATCCAGTCCGGAAAGTAAATTCTTTTGCATACCAAAAGACATTTGAAGAGACGCTTTGAACAGTACAGCGTGCTCAAGCTTGCTGTTTAGACTAGTCAGATTCTTAACTCAGTTCTGCGCACCAGCTCCCACTGTGTGATTATCTATAATTGGCCTAAAAATACCACTTGACTGGTTGTATAGCCTTTTGAGAAAACAAGTGTACACATTTGTGTGTGTCTGGTTTTGGTTCCCTGCGATGTTGTTTCATTGGAGTGTCTCCTCTGAAATACTGGACAAACTCTAGTGAAGTGTTTTTGAATAAACTAAGGAGAGGACAATAAGTTATTTTTTTCCTGGGAAACCTGGAATATTTGGACTACAAAGCCACTCGTTAGTGAATGAATAAATCACCAATGACACAAGGGTTGTCTACAGTTTTACAAACCCTATTATTGTTTAACTTCATTCAAAATAAGCATACGTTTCTTATTACTGTGGTGTAATAAAGCCGTGTGCCACAAGAATGTTTCTCTCTTGGTATATGAGATATTTATGTTATTACAGTCAGTCTTTTTAGTTTCAACTCCTGTTACACACAGCCAGGCTTCTTGTCATTTTACTCTCAGTTAAACCATCACTGAGGTAGACAACTGAGCAAACACACATAATGGCTAATCCATTTTTCTTATCTGTCAGATGGTGTTGTTTGCGGGTGTTTGTTTGTTGTTTTCTGGCTGAGGAGGTTCTCCGGGCTTATCCCTCTCGTTACATTTTGCTGGATGTCAAAAGACTGTCTGCCGAAAATAGAGCAGCAGTCCACATTTCAGCATGAGAAATTGGAGAAGCAAGTTAGATCATGCGCTCCGTCTTGCCTAAGAGCCAAACTAAGAGGTCAGCCTCGAGAGCAAAGCTTTTATACGAGCTTTCCTCTAATCCAGTGACTACCGTGCCCATTTTGAGCATAATTGAATATCATCCGTTTAAATATAAATAACTGCCTCTTGTATATTTAAAAAATAATTTAACAACATAGAGGTCTTTGGCTTTATTTTGCAAGAAGTATGCATTTGAGGTTTGGTGCGTTGTGTCTGTGCATGAGAGTGTGCATGCATGCTTCCAAGCTTGGAAGTACAGATCTGAGATAAAAGGATTTTCTTTCCCATTCTAATCCACACAGACAGCAAGGCCCTTGTGATTATTCCCGCCCCCTTTGCTCCACTCATCTCTTTGAATGCAGGGCCTTTCTAATTCACCCTAAAAAGGGTTTCAAAAGGGGATTATACCGCTGATAGAAATTAAAGGGAGAACACGTCCGTCCTTTGGGACCAATGTCAAACATGAGTCGATGGATGCTTGTACGGTGCACAATATAGGGGTGAATCTGGAACTGGTTTTCATTTCGCAGGGCTCTTTTTTTTCAATACCAAACTTCTGATATAAATGGTTTATTAATGATATTTTGAGAGATTATTAATGTAAATATTTACTAGTTGCTACTGCACCAGATCAAACACCTACATGCAATTTGTTGGTCTACAAGGCTCCCCCTTAAATATAAACCTATAAAGCTGTTTTTCTCAAGTAGTAGAAGTCCTGTAATTCAAATTATGCAAATTGCAAAGAACTTAACAAAGAAATTTCACTGTTATAATACTAAAGGTGACTTTTTTATTGACATCCTTTTAAGAGTATCATTAAAGTTGACAATTATGGGGAGAAATTATGTTTCAGTCAATTTAGAATTTTTTTTAAATTACCATAAATTAGGATGTCATTAGGGAATAAAAGCAAGACATTACCAATGTGAGGGGAAAAAATATAGGCAAAGTGCTTTATTCAAGGCTTATTCCTTTTGTTCAGCAGTATTTGCTTTAGATTTACTTGTTCGGCAAAGCATGATTCTCATGAGAGCGTTATACTGAAGCCATTCATGTTAAACACGTCGGGGAAAGAGAGTGCTTGTTTGAGAATGAGGTAAAGCATCGTGTGGCTCACTGACCTGGGCCTCAGTCCAACAACTTAACGCTTCATCACCACTGAATCCCTTAAATCCTCACCCCAATCTAATGCTCTTCAAGATAAATAAATAGATAAATAAAGTATATATGCTGAAGTGTACAAACACTGTTGGATTGTACTGTTCTGCTGCCCTAACTGAAGTGTAGCTTTACTGCCAAGTCCTTTCAAACTCGATGACATGGAACTATTTGACTTTGGCATCAAGGAGTCGGTCACTGTTTACAGAGATTTTAAATTTATGCATTTGGCAGAGGCTCTTTGACCAGGGCCAGACTTGGCCCATGGATGGGTGAGAGTATTAAAATAACAATATATAAAGAGTTATGATGAAGCTGTTATCAGCGGAACGACCATATAAACCAGCTCTACACTGCAGATGATTCAGCCAAACATTAACTTCAAAGTGCATGTTGAGTTTGGGAAATACCAGAGTCATAATACGGAGCGTAGCTTGTCCTCCACCCAGTGTACAGTGTGTGTGAAATTTTCTAAGCCATTTATGGACTAAATGTTCAAAAATATTGGAATTGACACCTTGTACCTGATACATTTTCTGCAACTTTACCCTTTTATTCCTCCTCTTTGTCCAGCAAATCAAGTCTTCTTGATTCTGCAGACTCTCTTTCCAGACTTCTTATAGATTATGTGTATTTGCATGATTTACTACATTAAAAGCCTTAAATGCCATAAGTGATAAATGTAGGGGCTGTCCTCTGCTTATACCTCTCCTCAAAAATTGGTTGCGTGCCAGTGACTTTTATAGTCTCCAGTGTGTGGAGGTTTGATTTTCTCATGCTGTTTCCTTTCCTTAAACAAGTGTACCACATGCATCAAAGTCACCCCTGCCACAGCAGTCCTCTTATGAATGCTGATATGCTCAATGGAGACTGCACCAGTGTCCTTGAATACAGAAGCGTTGCATTATCTGTTGTAGGCAGAGAAAGAGTCCCCTGTCAAAACAGCTGTGTTTTTCTCCCATCCCTGTTCCAGACCCATTTGGTCAGCAGTCTTGTCAGTTGGTATTTATTTATTGCAGTAAGGCTGTGATGTGGGTAGTACTGCTGGAAGTAATTAAGTAACCATAATCGTGCAAAGAAAAACATTTAAGAGTCCAGGTGGATATTGATCAGAATCCCCGTTGGCCGACACCTTCACAGCTATTATTCTTCCTGGCGTCAACACTCACGTTCACACTGAAAGGTATTTTAATTTCCCCCAGTACACCCAAAATTAATGTCATTGAACTGGCAGAAAACCAGAACCACCTGGAAGAAACCAATGGAAACATAAGGAGAACATGCAAAGTCCACACTGAAAGTGTTGGGCAACTATCCTGAGTGCTTTGAGCCCTTAATAATTTCAATGGGACCGGTGGGACAACGCAGTGGGGGTGCCAATGTAGAGGGCTCTGGCAAAAAAAGTTGAACCTGGCTCAGCTTTTGCACCAACACAACTTCATTCAGCAACGCACTGTGTTAGATCATTAAATGTGGATATGTGCTCATTCCTAGTAGATTACTTTGTAACGTGAACACTCTACTGTTTACCAATCAATCATTAATTTGGAGGATAAAGTGATAGTCGTGTGATAGCTTTCCAGAGTTGTAAAGTCCTGCTTCATGGCATTACTAACCTTTGCGCAGTGTTGGCATCTGATGAACCTTCAAACTCTTGGGTGTATCACTCAAACTGGCCTTCCAGATTGCATCGTGTTGGTGTGGCTGGATGGAATACACCCACTTAACCAATGAGCTACTGCAACACCACGTTGTTGGTGTTTCCACAGTGATCACTGTGCGTCTACAGCGTTTCTACAGTGTTCAATAAAAATCCAAAAATAAATATAAAGATTTTTCTTAAATTGTTACTGGGGTTATTTGCTGGTTCAGATGACATTTTTAACTTATTCTACCAGATATACAGTACCTAATTACGTAATACTTTCTGAGCTTTTAACATCAATTTATACTTTCCGCATCCTGAGTCCAATGAGGTTGTGAAGGTCTGTATGGCGCAAATTTAGTCGTCTGTCTTTGTTTGTATCCAGCCCAAAATTTCTGTTTATGCAAAGTGTACAAGAGGATGGTACGCACTTACAAACATGAACACATCTGTGTATACAAACACCCAATGTGTAGTATTAGCAGAACTGTACAGCAGATGTGGACTGTTTTGGACTGTATCTGCACCTTTTGGATCCCCTTATTGCAACTGTGAAATCATTTTGAAATGTAAATAAAACAAGTAAACAGACTTGCATTTAGCTGCGTTACTGTTTTTGTTTCAAGTACTTTTATGGCTTTATGGCTCGGCATGTTAAGAATGGATATTACTTCCCTCCAACTTGATATGCAGGGCAAGCTTCCTGAATTAGTGGTCCATGCAGTTGTTGTTTTGCTGAGACGACTTTTCACCCCCCGCCCAAAGAATGTGCAATTACCCAAGTCAGCACTGTTTTTCCTATGATAGCTAAATAGTCCTGAGTGCATTTCTACCCCTACGCCATACTATTTCCAAATATCCCGAAAGGACTTCAAGGTGTTTGTGTAGCAGCAAGAGGAGAGGCTGTGTGAGTGGATCAATAAAGGTGAAGTTAATATGGAAATGAGCTCCTCTTTGTAGTGGAGGCTGGGGAGTTGTTTAGTCCTTGGCGATGAGCTGAGCTCGCACATTCAATTATGTTTCGTAAGTGGGGCCTCTCTGTCCATCTGGAAAACTAAATTATATTTAATCATATCCATTAGGTTTATGTATCCCTTGAAGAGTGAGACGTTTTGCTGGTAAATCCATTCCGTTAAGTCATATGTAACACTTATTATGGTATTTTTTATTGTTAATAATGCAGCTGAGGATATTGCTCTAAAGGTCCTGGCAATTTGGTTATTGCTGAATAATGGGACATTTAATATACCTAAGAAATACAATGCAAGAATGCACAGGCTTTGTTTCTGTGCTGCATGACCTTCAGACTATACTTCCCCTTCATTATGATCTGGGGTTTTGTCCTGATCTTGTTAAGATGAATGTCAACCCTGTTACCTCCAATGTATCTGCTTGATTTTTGCAGACCATGCTCAAATACTGTGCGCTTGATTGTTCTTAGTAGAAGTAAACAATGGAATAAACATCAGTGACTTGTCAACTGAGGTTTTTGAAGAATTTCTAATATATAAAGCGAGTTTAATTATTTATTCCGATCTCATCTCCAATCTAGTATTGGGTATGAATTATTAATTAAACTGTTGGGAATAAATGTACCTGAAAAACCTTAAAATAAAAGCCAAATATAGCATTAAAATATATTTTTGTCTGGTGTTCTGTGACTAACTAATATTGAAAATAAGGCATAGACACAGTTTTGTTAACTTCTTCTTAATTAGCATCTTGAAAATTACAACTGCATATACAGATATTTGAAAATACATTAGTCACACTATCTTAAAGGCATTTATCTTTCACTAACAATATATAACTCTGACCCCCTGGCTCTTAAGACTGTCAGTTTGACAGTAAGTCCTCAGGATAAATAAAGACAGAGGTATCATCTGTGTTTATGGATAGCAGCTGCAGACAGGGAGGAGGGTGGACTACAATGACTGTTTATTTTTATCAGAGCATTAGCAGATTAGGCACTCAAACTAACAAGGTCATCAAACTCTGATGGCTGAGAGCAGCAGACCTCTGCTAAGCGGCTGGAAGAGCGAGGGGAGGTTTGGTGCGTTATAGTGGGTTTCACTTTACTCCGGCTCCCTCGACATCACCACAGCCTGACTTATTAGTGCCTTTAATGATCTGAAGGGCACAGAGATATAATTAGTTTAGAGATTCCCTACCAACGACTGCAGTGTGTGATGGCTTACTATATTGTGCTGACACGTCGCCACATGTCCTTTTGATTAAGCAAGTGTCTTAGGAACATTTGAGGGCTCAATCTCCTTTTGTTATGCCAAAGTGCATCTACTGAGTAGTTTCAAACAGCTTTCAGATTGATTTGATCCTTGCTAAAGTAGATTTATTCCCAGGTAGGCCTCTTTTGGCATGTTTTCCACTCCAGAAAAGGCTTCTCACGTAACTCCCTGGATTATACTCAAGACTATAATTATCAAAACAAGTCATAGACGCGCTGCGTGGATCAGAAAATAAACTGCGGTGTAACTTGCCCTGCTACGCTCCTCTAGTGACCTGCCTTTTCAACATTTTTCCCCTCTCACCAGTGAGAGTGTTGAAATGTCACGTGATGCGAGCTACAGCGTTCGTTGCCTCAAGGTGTACTAAGGTGAAAAACCCTATAGGGCTTTGAGGCGGTAGCGCAGGAACTTCTGGCACTCAGTAACAGAGCACATCACCGTCCATTAAGATAGACATGGTTCAGTGGGAGCTCTGTGAGAGAGCCAGCAGTAGGGGTCGATCAGAGTAGCAAGCCCTGGTTAAAGCAGCAGCATGAGGGACAGTGCAGTGAGTGCAGCTCGAGCATTATCTGCAGAACAGAGCACAGTGCACTCCTCCACATGTACAGACACATATTTCTACTCCTACAGCCGTGGCCATAACCTCTGCACCTTTATCATCTGCTCCTCTATGTGAACAGCTGAAACCTCGGCTGCCTTTTTTTTTTAAGTTGACGAGCCTAGAATGGATTTTGGAAGCTAATCAAGGGATTCCCACTTACTGTAATTTAGGTATATTTAGCGTTTTTATTAGTGTTAAATTATTTACAGTTCACCATATTGCCAAATTCAAGTTAATATATCATCCACTACTGTAATTTTGATGTTGCACAAGTTCCCACAATGTGGCACCCACACTGAAAGTGACAAGTCTGTGTTGCGCTAAGTATAATATTCATTGTTTTCAGTTTGTTTGTGTCATCTAACACAAAACAATAGAAAGTAATTTGGCATAATTCAGATTTTTTATTTTTTTGTGTTCATTGATGTGTGGCTTAGGAATGTCTTTCTAATGTTTGGAGAAGGCACCGCCCACAGAAGAGCGTCGTCACAAGGGAAACAGACTAACAGAGAACATCTATAAATAGTTTGAGGTTAGGGGCTCTGGGGAAATCTCACAGCCTGAATAACAACTTGTTTTCCTTGTTTAATATGTGGGACTAGCAAAAATGTCTTTTGTTGCTCGGCTGATAAGGTTTCTGGATAGTATGTCTAGGAGCGTTTGTTTTTGCTCGACTGCTTTAGGCTTTTGAATTCACGAAGGTAGGTACATGAAACTGGAGGTCGCAGCTGTCAACATCATGGTGATCTGTAAACATTAAGCACACTACTACACAGGGAGCTAGATTTCTTTCCAGCCTGATCTCAAAGCCTTGGCCAAAGCCTCAGACTTTTAAGACATCAAAGAGTGAATCATTGGTATTCGGATGGGAATTTTAGGTGGCTGAACTGTTGGTGACAGCCTCTCAGTTTGTTGTCAGGTTTCCCTTTGCTGTGAGATAAGATTTATGACTATGGAGAGGGCTGGCGAGAGAGAAATCCTCATAGGCTCAGCTTAGTTTATCTGGATTTCTGCTCCCGGCACAGCCTCTCACTCTGTCAGACGCAAGTGGGTGACCTTGGCAAGAATGTGGCTTATTGTTGTAATAGATACTGTTGTTGTCAACTGACCTGTGGTCAGAGTGGGAGGATGAGAAATGGGAGAAAGGGAAAAAGGGGAGGGAATCACCAATAGAAGCCAGCAGAATCGGCATCTAGAGAGGATTGTGTTCAAATCTGTCCCAGCTGATGAAATGTAAGCTTCTGACATATTTATAGTGTTAAAATGAATTAATCAATGCTGCACTGCAGTTAACTTTAGTTGCGATATCATATGTGGGTGAGAACATCCAACCACTAAAAGTGAAACCACAGACTAGAGCTGCAAAGATTAGTCTATTAATTGATTAGTCGATCGACCGAACCTATTTGATAATCAAACAATCGTTTTTTGCCATTTATTTACAAAAATTTGTTGGCTCCAGCTTCTCAGATTTGATGCTTTTCTTTGTCATACATAATAGTACATTGAATATCTTTGGGTTTTGAACTGTTGGTTTGGACAAAACAAAACATTTTAAGGTGTCACCTTGGGCTGTGGGAAATTACAGCAGGCTTTTTATACTATTTTCTGGTATTTTACAGACAAAGCGATTTAATCGAAAAGATCAGTCGATAACAAAAATAACTGTGAGTTGCAGCCCTACTTGCCAGTATTCTGTGCAGCCGCTAACCACTGACTGTGAAACCACAGACTATCTTAAAAACCAACCAGGCAAAAAGAATAGTTTAGTTCCTGTTAATAGAGTACAGTGTGTGCAGGCACTTCCTCATGTAGGCATTCAACATGTTTTATCAACAGTAAACATAAAGAGATGTTCAGGTTGCCCTGCTTCTACGTGGAGAGCTTTTAGTCCTCATGATACCCAACAGCAGCTCACCCCCAGTGCACCTCTAACCCCACCCCCACCCTGCCATCTAACAAACAATAGCAGGCGTAGGCTCAAGGCAGCCGGCTGAGCCAGGCAGAGGAAAGGAAGGAATTAGGTTGACAAGGTCAAGCTGAACCAAGACAAGAGAAAAGTGTACCAAACCACCTGCTGTGTGTCAGCCAGCCAACCAACCAGGCATCCAGCACTCTGAGCTAAGCAGGTACTAATTAAGTCAACTTTTCTTAGTAAGAAATGTAGGTAATCTTTCCAAGTATCATTTGTTTTGAGAATTGCCATGTAGCATAGAGAAAATACTGACTCCCCCCCAAGGGATCATTTACTTTTGTCTTCCCATCTGTTTGGTAGCCTAACTCGGTGTTCAGAGCATAGCCTGAGGTTATAATGAAGAGAGGCAAGGTTTAGTAAAACCTACCTGATAATTCAGAGGAGTTAACTAACTTGTATTTAGCTCTTCACCTTCTTCATCAGACAAGCAAATTGTTCAATAAGTTGGTTAGTTTCACGAGCTTATGACTGCACAGAACAACAATAATAGGCAACATTAAAGAGTAACTTAACACTAAATCCGCTGTAGCAGTTATTTATTTATTTTAGCCACACTAGCTGCATCACTCTAGGGATGTCTGTCAGCCAGTCGGTCCACCACTTTGGTCCAGACTGACATATCTCAGCTATTGGAGGGATTGCCATGAAATTTTGTACAGTTGTTCATGGTCTCCAGAGGATGTATCCTAATGTCTTTGGTGATCCCCTGACTTTTCTTTTTGCGCCACCATGAGGTTCACATGGTGGCGCATGGTTGTGGTTTTGAGTAAAATATCCCGACAACTATAAAACGAATTGCCATGAAATTTGGTACAGGCATTCATGTCCCTCTCAGGATGAATTGTTATCACTTTGTGATCCCTCTAGCGCCATCATTAGGTTATAATATTAACTTGTACAATTCTTTGGTTTATGACCAAATACCTGCAAAAATAATGACGTTCCCATCACTCTCAGCTTTGTGTGCAGGGCTATTTAGCAAATGTTAGCATGCTAACACACAAAACTAAGATGGTGAACATGGTAAACATCTTTCCAGCTAAACATCAGCATTTTAGTGTTTTAATTGTGAGGATGTTATCATGCAGACGTTAGCGTTTAGCTCAAAGCACAGCTATGCCTAAGTACAGCTTCACAGCACTGCTAGCGTGGCTGTAGACTCTGAGTCCTGTTTGAATGTGTGAAGGGGGGCATGCTTGAGCTAAAACAGGGTGTTAAAGTTGCTCTTTAATACTCAAGAACTTTTATAAAACACTGAAAAAGCATTAAAAGCTAGTTGGTTTTTTTTACAACTTGGGTTTTATTTTTATAGTTTTATTTTACTCACCAAGTTAATTGCTGAAATCTGGAGACGCAGCGACTTTGCCAACGGCACTAGGAATACGAGGATTCAAACAGCCAGAAAGGTTTTAAACAAACTCCCAGTTTTACCAAATAAATGGTCTAATTTGTTTGATAGTAGTAGTAAAAGGAGAGGAGTTTTTCCTCTGTATGACTTTGCTTTACAGGGCAAATTAGGCCACTGCTTCATAAGTGAGCAAATTGGTAAGCTCCACTTATCTTGGCTCAGTCCTCTATCCTGCGGTCCCTTGTGCCTTCTGTCTTTTTATATCACTTTTACTTCCCATCATGTTGCTGGTAGCCGCAGGAGAAGTCTCTTGACTAATGTATGTTGTCCTTTCATCAGCGACTGCATATGTCTCCACAGGTAAAGCCACTCTTGCTCTCTGAAGAGGTTTCTCTTTGACAAAGCTATGTGTACTTTTTGCCTTCAGTATAATCAAAGGCCTTGGTGAAATAGCAGCTATTTTAAATGTGAATGAATGTGTCACTCTAAGAAGATATTAAATTTAATTGCTACTGAAATTTACAGCAAATGTGAAAGCATTACTTGTGTTTCTAACAGTCAAGCTGTTGTTAAGTGCTGTGAGATGAAAAGTTTACTCGGTGCTGCATGTGAAGTCGTTGCTTTTACAGACGTTTTTCATGTTTATGTCCTGTTCCATTTCCGAACTAGGAGGTTGTGTTGCATCATAAAAAACGTGCTGTAGTGTTAAGCGTCAAAATGTGGCACTAATCAGTATTTCCTGGAGACATTTAAAAAAATTACATGTTCTGTAAAGGTTGAGTTTTTTAGGCTTTTAAGGTAAAATACAAATGTGTCTGTTATATGAAAAATGTGTCATTTATATGCATGGAAGTCACATGGAAAACGGCTCCTTTGTTAGACAATAACTGTTTACAGTGAGATCCTGGCTTACTCATTACGGCTCCAAAGAGATTGTGGGTCGTGGGTGACCGACTTCATCACAGCTTAGTTTCCTCTCTGTATTATTTATGTGTGGTTATGCTTTCCTGAAAGCACAATTAGCAGCTAAAACTGAGAATAGTTGCCTAGAAACTGAGAGCCTTTTGCCAGCTGGTGGTCCACAATAGATGTCAGGTGTTCCTGTTTGTGTTTTCTCTCTTAGTTTCTGTGATTACTCTGAGCTTCAAAGAGAATGACTGTGGTTTCAGTGAAGGAATTAGGCCAGTGCGCAGTGTTCGGGTAGGTTTTAACGACTTGAAAAGGAATCCAGTCATTTTATGCCTCTTTTTTTTCTCTCTGTCTCCTGGCTGATTTGAACATTTTAGTAATCAAATTAGATGAGGGCTCGCACATTTGTTTTCAATTGCAGCTTAATGCTAATAACCATGTTACTTCAGTGCCCTCAATAATACGGCTCACTTTAAAAGCTACTCAATGATGTGATTGTATGCTGATTATCAGAATTGCAATTGTTTAGAATTTAAACGCTGCTGTTCTTAAATTCATTATGTGGATTCAACGACGTAGTACCGATTACAAGTCCCCACATTGTTTGTATGATAGCCAAATAAAAAGGGACTTTGCTTCCTTTTTCTAACATGTCTTAACTGGGTGTCAGTGGTGCTGAAAGAGGCACCGACCAGAGCCAGCAAGAAGTGTAATCTCCACTGGCCTTCGACCTCAGTAACTCACCAAAGATGTTCACAGGGTTTGCCCCTGGTGTCAAAAAGAATTACATAATTGAAGCTGGAAGACTGAACTCAGCCAACTAATAGCACTTCAGCAAGGATTCCTTTTTACTTAATAATGGCCCCTTATGTCAGGAAGAATTACATTTTCTCTTTTCAAGACAGATGTTTTCTTTCTTTTGATGTTTCCCATACTTATATCAGGCTGGAAATAAACAGGGGCCAATTTAGATCAATTTTAGTCTTTTCAGACTAGCGTTAGGAAACTCTACATTTACTTTACCCCTATTAAGCATTTATAGGCAGTATATAAACATTTAATAAATGTTTTTTGACACACTATAATGTAGTTGTAAGCATATATAAGTATTTTTGTCGGCAACTATAACTCCTCTGTGAGGCATCCATAGGTGGAGGCTGGTATATAAAGAGATAATGAATGTCAATATAGTAAAACATATTTGTAATAATGTCAAATATGTCTTCATAAATGTTTATATAGGGCTTGTAAATGCTAAATAGGGGGACTAAAAGTAAACCTTTTAGAGATACCTTTAGATGAATACTGTAGCTACTCTTTTGTACAGTACATGCTCTTCAATTAAATAAAAATTTACCCATAAAGCACTATTTTAAGATTAAGAAAGTAAGGTGTTTTAAAGAATCAGTTTTCTTACCCATGTTTCATACAAAAACAAGAGACCGAAACGATAAACCCACATCTACGGTCAATCTAAATGACCCAGCGAGTGTTATCTGACCTGACTTCAGGATCTTACTTCCAGTGAGGGTTAAATGCAGGTCTCGACTTTGGTATGAAAGGGTAAACACAGAATCCTATCAGGCATGGCTATCTCTCCTAATGTTATGGGCATTTAAACAGCATTGTAACCACCTACCAAACTGGTCTTAAAAAAAGAGCAAGATAAAGAAAGAAAGCATGAGTGGGCACACAAAATCAGCTTGTGAGAAAGAGAAACTGCGCACGGTGATTATTTTATTGCTGGAACCTCCTAATGCAGAAAAAGCACCAGAGGAAAATGTAATTCTGTAGTTTAGCAGGGATGTGTACTGAACTACTGCAGACATGATTCTCTGTGACCTGTAACAGCAGTCTCGTATGAAAGGGTAAATAAACCATGACCAGAACATGCGTTCATTGTCCTGCGTCAAACATGAGGATTGTGTATGAAAGTGATGAAGAAGGTGCATTGTTAAGAATGAGTGTTGGCTTTCGTCCCATAACCATTTTAGAAACAATAATATCTGTATTACACATCACAAGGTCACATTATTTTGAATCCAGAGAATACTTTTAATTGGTTAAACATGACCAGTCTAATGGTTTAGTGTGGGTTTATTACTGTCTAATGACCCGCAATAACAACAATCAGGCTTTGGCTCCTTTAGATTTCCTTTGTTCTCATTGTTTTACACGTCTCAGTGGTGATGCATGATTAACAAGCTTGTTTTCAGATGTCATGAAGAATACAGTGAACAAAACAAATCATCCACGGTCATTGCTTGTGACATTAATGGTCATGTCTCCATTTTAGCAAGTTTAATAGTAGAGTAGTGGAGTAATATGTTCAAACATTTCAGTGGCTCTCAGAGTCAAGTTAAGGCGCTTGTATTGCTGACTTTAATGTGGTGCACAGTGAAAGATTCGAGGCATGATTTGGTCAACGGTTTTCTAGCTCCACACCGCCCACACGAGTACAGCCAAGACAGGTGTCTCAGTATGACACTGCAGTGTAATCCTTTGGTAATCCTCGCCCAAGCTCAGTGCTCAGTTTCTTAATCCCAACTCCAATAAACAAGTTAAAGCTGAAGTTAATGTGTCCAGTAAAAAAGTGCAGCATGCGTCTGTCTGCCACAGGCGAGTTATTGTGTGGAAATTCAGGCACAGTTCCCTCTCTGTCAGCACTGTGAGGTATGCTCAACGCCAGTCCAAGATTCGTAGGATTTTTGTCAGTCAGTTGAACATTTATTCTTGCCAGTGTGGCTTTCTCAAGGAGTTGGCATGGGGTTTCAGTTAAGAGGAGGTTTGCGTGACATACAGGCATTGTGGGTTTTTCAGGGAGATTTCAAAATCCGTTTGTAAAGTCTTGCAAGGAGCGAAGAAACCATGGAATTTGGCATCGGCTGAGCATCGGGCAGAGTCTTGTGTAATCTGACAAGTTGTGTAGTTCGGTGGTTTTTTGAAAACCCTGGACAAGACGTCAGGCATTTCACTGTGTGGGTTTACATTCTGCAGCCCCAGAGTGAAAGTCCTTTTGTTCACTCGATCCATTGATAGAACTTGGAAATAGAGCGCCACTGTTCATGCACATTGTAAACTGGTCCAATTCCCGTTGTGATTCTATTCTAATTAGTTTGTACCATTACATAGTGAATGGTTCTTTTATTTAGACTGGCTTGTCACTTTTATTTGTGACAATTGAAATGAAATAAGTCTAAGTTTTAGCTTGCTTGGTAACAGGATTTAAGTGGAAAAATGAAGTCAAAAGCTCTTCCAGGCAAGGTTATACTCTATCTGAAAATGGAAGATGGGGCTGTGAAATCCATCAAGAGGATTTGATTCATAGAGATTATTAACCTCGGGAATGCAATGGAATTCATCTGGGAATCACCAGCTTTCAGTGTTTTTTTAAGTAATTGGAGAGTTAGGATGAACAAAAGGCTTTTGATACTAAGGCTATACTTAGTGTCTAGGCTAGAGCTGCAACAATTATCCGATTCAACAGAAAATTGGTTCTGGTTGAAGCTTCTCCAATGTGAGTATTTTGCTGATTTTCTCTGTTTTGTCATTATAAATTGAATATCTTGGAGTATTGGACTGTTGGTCGGACAAAACAAGATATTAGATGACGTCAAAAAGGGAAAATGATGATGGAAACTTTTCGCTATTTTATAAGCGATTAATCGATCAAACGAGAAAATGGTCTGCAGATTAATCGGTAAAGTGTGCAAACAGTAATTGCTAAAGGAAAGAAATTGAAGGCTGGCTGGAAAGGGGTTGTTTGGGCCTTACCTCAAGTCGGCATCAGCCCAAACAGTGTTCGTCAAAGATGTTCTTGTGCAAGTTTTGTTGTTTGTGGTTGGAAACAAATCTGGAGATCGTCGGCTTAACAGGTTTCAGCCAAAGACAAGTAGGCAAACAGATGTTGGCGCTCTCTCAGTCCAACAGTAGCTCTACAAAGTCAGCAACCCTCAACACTGCTACGCATGAGCAGTTAATACACCTGAGTTTCTGAGTCTATTGATAAGCACCGCCCACTACCAGCTAGCCAAAAGAAAGAAGGAGGTTGATAATGTGAATCTGCCTACTACTCAACCTTACATTATTTCCAGGCCATAATTGTGACACCTAACCATGGTCACAAATATACCCAAAATGTCATCACAAACAGTTTTAGTTGGAGGAGTTGAGTCAATTTAGAGGAGGCTCTGCATGAACCTGTTTGCACCTTTCACCATCTGCTGTCACTCTGAAGGAGGGTTCGTTGTGTGGTCTTGTCTGTGGCTCTCTGTGTCTCCATAAAGCCCAGGAACAGTGTGTGGTGACAGCTCGGGTGATTACCTGTCCTGTCTCATTCACTCAGCCGGCCTGCAGCTTGGCCACATCATGCATCAGAAACTGACACACAGTGATTACGATGTCGTTAGGCCTCACTCTCTGCCGCTCTCTGCACACATTAATTTGCTCTTCCTCTGAGCACCGGGAGAAATGGGCTATCCACGCTCATTTCTGTAAACCATGAAATATGAAGCTTCTGTGATGACAAGTCTTGAGCTAATATTAAATTTCATCAGGGACTAATGTTTGGTTTTCAAAGCCCTCAGTTCATCACAGATTCATATTTCTCATTCTGTGATTGATCTGAATTGTCTCAGAACAGATTCATGGCAGTATTGCTCTCGAATAAATCATTTTATAAATCATGATCAATCATAGGATTTTTTATGAATCTCAAACAATTAAATTAATTAAAATTCCATCAAAAATATTACTCACCTAGAGCACAATGTGATCAGAATAACATGGCATCACATATGCTAAAAGTAAAATGGAGTTAAATTGAGACACAACAGTATTAAAAAGTAAGAATTAAAATGCTAATCTTTCTTATTCATCTCCCTGGCACAGTTTATGTTTTTATTTAGTAGGTTATTATAACAAGCCTTTGCTAGACTTGGATAGTATGTACTGCAAAGTGTGACTAAGTCTTGCAAGGTTGCAATCATTATGAAACCCCAAAACATGTCAGCTCTACTGGCAAAAACATATTTAAAAGCAAGTGTTAACTGTCATGCTAGTGGCTCCGCAAGGCTGTACTATACCACAGTGGTGCTTTGAGCTAAATGCTAATGCTAGCATGGCATAATGCTCATAAAGACAATGCTAAAATGCGGATGTTTAGCAGGTATAATTTTTACCATGTTCACCATTTTAGTTTAGTGTGATAGCATGCTAACATTAGCTAATTAGCACTAAATACAGCTGTATACTAAGTACAGCTGAGGCTGATGGGAATGTCATTAGTTTTGCAGGTATTTAGTCAAAAGTACTGGACAGATTGAAAGTAGGATTCATCGTCTGGGAACCATGAATGTAAATTTTGCGTTAGCCCATCCTAGTACACGGTGAGATATTTCTCAGGATGAGTAAAACAAATTTGACCTGCTGGTAGCGCTAGAGGAAAAGTCAGGGGATCAGCAGAGTCATTAGGATTCATCCTCTGGGGACCATGAAGTTAAGTTGTTCCAAATAGTTGAGACATTTCAGTCTGGACCAAAGTGGTGGACCTACCAACCCGACCGACAGGCCAACATTTCCATCCCTAGATGGCTCAAAAATAAGCTGTAACTTCGATATAGTGATAAGTAGTTTTAGTTCTCCACATCATACTCGGTTTGGAACAGTAAGTAGATTAGAACAATTATTTAAAGGGTGTAGAAGCTTATAAACTAATGTGTCAATTGTTATTTTGTCTTCTAAGTCTAATTGGATCCAGCATTGGCAGCATATTCCCGAGCACTGAGTGGTTTATGCCCAATTAATAAATGTGTGGTGTTGGCTGCAGCATGGCATTCCTCCTGCAGTTCATTGCTAATGATTTGGAGCGCTTTAATGTCGACTGCCTTGAATGAAGAGCACTAAGCCTGGTGTCACTGTGGCCCTTAAATCACCATCAGTCTTCCTCTCTCTGTCTCTTTTCCGCCTACACACTCTTCTACCTCCAGTTCTCTCTCGCGCACCTCCTCTCTGTTTCTCTCATCGTCTCCCTCCCTTCCTGTTCTTTTCATTTTCGTTTTCCATGTAGGGCCCACTGTCACTTCATTGCTGTCACAGTGTGTCAGAACAGGTGGAATCAATTACTGACCCTCAGCAGCCCGCTCCCCTACCACAACCAGGGCTTTAATTGAGGGAATTAATGAGTGATCAGCCTGTGAGATGATTTGGTGTCACGGCTCTCGCTCGGCTGTGTGCGAGGGAGGAAAGCTGGGGGAATGATTGTTTGACCAATCCTGCTTAACTAATTCTGTCCTTCCACAGAGGCAGCCAAAGCAAGTTCACATGTCCCTCCCTGCCTTCCCTGCCTGCTAATCACCTCTAAGGTTGAGGAAAGACACAGTAGTATATTACAACACCAAGTGCTGCATCATTCTTTTACTGATTAAGATTGCTTTCAAGGGCCACTGGCATACCAGGATGACTTCCATACGCTCAGCACTTTGTTAACTTCCCCTCATTGGCTATATCTTAACATCTGCTCTGTATGTGTTTATACAGTGGTTCTGAAGTGCCTCATGTGTTTCTCTCTCTCAACCCCCCACTTCTTTCTTCACAGATGGAATCTCCTGTCTCCACGCCAGCCCCTCCCCCCCTCCACCTCCTGGCCACAGTAGGCAACAATGAGATTGCCTCGCCGTGTGAGCAGATAATGGTGCGCACACGCTCGGTGGCGGTGAACACATCCGATGTGGCCCTGGCTACCGAACCTGAGTGCTTGGGGCCCTGCGAGCCTGGCACCAGTGTCAATCTGGAAGGCATCGTGTGGCAGGAAACTGAGGACGGTAAGTGAAGTGGTTTAACATGCTGTTTAGTAGGGGTGGGAATCTTTGGGAATCTCACGATTCGATTCAGGTTGATTCTCAATTCAAAACCGATTCTATTCATAAAATTGAAAAGAGACTCTATGTTCAGGTTCTTACTCCAGTGCATTTTGCGTAAAACCCTCCACTTGTCCACTTGCCACTGAATTACAATATGAAACATGAAGCTAACTGTTGTTGATGATCACCAAACAAATAAAGGAGAGAAAAGTGTTGTGGTTTGTGGAACTATGCAGCCTTTTTATTCAAGAATGTTATGACAATTTATACATAAGTAATACAAGAAGGGTATTAAATTCAATGATTACCTTTTGACTGGTGTGAACTTCTAGGTTCTTATGTAGAAAAATACCGGCTATGGAGCGCGTTATTTTCCTCGCCCAATCAGAGTTGGGTAGAAGTTTTGTAAAGTGGTGCGGTGTGTTGAATCAATTCAGAATCGTAGAGGATAAGAATCCCCCACCCCACCATTTAATGAATCTCTTCCCTATGAAACAGCAGAGTCCTGGTGTAAAAGAAAATAAGCTACAAACACATGGGATAGTTTGTTTTGTGCTTTTATTTACATAGCCACAGTGTGGTTGCATTAATACATCAAAGAGGTATTGGTGTGTCAAGGCTTTAGTGAAGGCATTGTCGTTTATAAAATTATCATCTTTCTGTCATTACCATACATATTTTGCCTGCTAAAATGTAATTGGATATGGCCTGATTGCCTCAGGAGCTGGTGCTGGTACTAACGCGTGCTTTAACATCACACATGCTGCATAATATTGCCAACAAGAATAGTAGTTGGCAGGCCGTTCTTAGGTGGCCTTGATATGTTTTTTGCTCGGGAGTACGCAGACGGGAGTTTTTTGCACAGAGATATCTGCTCTCAACAACAACATGCCTCATAACACAAAGCACTTTTTTTTGCGAGCGTGCCAGTTGGGAATAGAGTTGGCTTCTTTCCTGCGGTGCAGTCCGAGTGAAATCTTAGACTCCCTCAGTTTTCCTCCCTTGGATCGAAACAGCATTCAGCGTATTTAATTTTAAGATGTATCACTAGCACTATCAGGTTCTGCTGGGTCTGAAAAACTGCCCTCTTTTTCTGTCGTGCATGTGAAATAATGCAAACACCTAATCTTCAAAGCAGCTCGCGCTCAGTTGCTCTGCGGGCATGCTGAGTACAAATCGCCCACACATCCATGGCGCTGCTTGTTGGTTCACTTGGAGGAACCGAACAGAAAAAGGTCCCTGCCTCATCAACATTCCCAAAGCACAGTCCCTGCTATTGAGTGGCTTTTTTCCCCTCCTCTCTCCCTCCTCTCTTTTTTTTTTTTGATTTTTGCTCCAGCCCTGAGCTGTGTCTGATTCACCCCTGTTCTCCTCTCTATTGCAATTCTTTTCTGTTACCAAGCATCCAACCAGTCACCCCTTGACTCTGTTTCCAAGCAAACTGGGAGAGAGCGAGTGCAAGGCAGGGGGTTGGGGCAGTGGGGGGAGGGTAGACAAGGCTACTTCTGTTAGTGACACAAACATGGCTCAGAGCCAGCACCAGTACTATGTTTGTGCTCCCTCATTCTCTGCCTCCCACAGAGTGATTGACCCTCCCCCTCGCCCTGCCCCCTTCCCTTTCCCAGTCCAAGTCTGTCCTTTGCCTGCACTCACTCTCTCAAAGCTGCTATTTTGGCTGAAAAGGTAGTGGTTTGGCCTGATGGGGCTGTGTTTTCTTCTGATTTTACTCTATCTGGCTCAGTGGGGAGGGGGATGGTGGGAGCTTTTGAGTGGTTTTAAAAGTGGTATGGTGGAGAGGGGAGGTGGGGTATGTGTTGAGGGGAGGGGGGCACTCTGCAGGTGTAGCGCACAGGTTGTTATGGCCATCAGAGCTGTGAGGCCAGGAGGGTTTCCAGAAACCAACCCACTTTGCTCTCTTTGAGGCCTTTTTTTTTTTTTTTTTATCTCAGACAGAACCTCTATCGGGTAGACAGCCAGGGTGGAAAATCATGTGATAAAGGATGAAGAGATATATTTGATAACTGCAACTATGAAGTGGCCCTCAGTTATCTGACACCACAGCTTGTTCATTGCTGTGTGTGTTGAGAGAAGTCTGTCGTAGCTGAAATGTGTGCTGTTCCTGAATCCTTACCAGATATCTAATTGTCAGTTTTAGCTGCCATAAACAGCCGTCAGTGTACTTGGTGCTCTTAGAATATAAGATTGAAGATGTACAGTATATTCCTTCTACATCATTTTAATGGTACGAGCCCCTAACACACCCACTGGCTAGTTTTAAAATGAAAGAGACCCAGATGCTGCTTACTTCAAACTGCACTGCCATTCTGCTGTGTTTCCCCTAAGAGACCTACGAAAGCAGACTTCTTTCATTGTGGGGCAACTGAGCAAATGAGAACCAAATGAGGAAATCAAGCAAATCCAGGCAGAGTACCAGGGAAGAGCAACAAACAGAGGCCCCAAAGAAATAGCAGAGGCATCCTGATTAGCAGCGAAGTTGAGCAGTCCCCTACTTTTCTGCATGACAAGTCTCATACAGGGCTGTTTAGGCATGCACTGTGTGTGCGCCCGTTTCATTTAGCATGCCAACCAACAGCTGCTTCATCACCTCCGCCTTTCGGCCTTGTGGGAGTAAATGAACAACAGGCTCCCAGTAATTGTCTGCGCCTCACCCAACTCACCGAGTGCCAGAGAAAGAAACAGATGAGGAGGAAGCAAGCAACACCGAACAAAATACAATCACAGGGAGCCGCACCTTTGGTCAGAGCTGACAAGAATCTTGCCCGATGAGGCCGAATAAATTTTTCATCCTGTGTAATTTGAGCACAGATGTAGCTGCCCACTCAGCCGAATCTGGATAATGGCAAGATGAATGTATACGTGGATTGCTGAGTGAACAAAATAATCCATAAAACAAACACAATTTGGTGCATTTAGTCCTGTGTAGGAGAAAAAATGGAGATCATGAGGTGAGGGAAAGTGAGTCAGTGTCATTCAGTCAGTCTGGGGGCGAGTGAAGTGTAGACAGGAGGAAGGCAGGGGGGGCAGAGCTGTGGTATTTTAAGGCCCAGCACTGACACAAATCCCCTCAGCGCAGACGAGGCAGTGGCAGCTCCCAGGGTCGTGTCGGCAGAGCAATGGGCCAACCCCTCCCAGGCTTAGCATGCTGATACCTCCAAATGTCATCTCTAAAATGCTGGAGAAGTTTATTGCTCTTGAAACGCAGCCCAGAACGCCTTGGCTCCTGCTCCAGGGTAGAGGGAACACAGAGGGGGCCCCTTTGGCCAAACACTGCAGCTCCATGCCAGTGCGCCCCAGCCTCACACACACGACCCTCCAGTACACAGCAGGCTATTCCCCAAGCAGGTCCACAGCTTCTTAAGCTCCCTAATAGATAAATAATACAGGCTGTTTGTGATAAAAATGTTTGTCTCATGGATTATTTATGCAACACACGTTACATCATTGTAGCAATGCAAGCATTGGCTTTAGCACAGGAGTTAAAAGCTGTTTGGCATCTGAATAGAAGAGAGGTCAGTGTGAAACGGATATTCCTGTATAAACATTTGCGAGGTGTCTTTTTTTTTTTTTTTTTTGCTCTATTTCTCCAACCCTGTCAGAGAAGGGGAATATTGTATGAAAGGAGCACTTGGCTCTGTAGCTCACTTGCCAGCTATGCTTCCTTGCTCTTTTGAAGACCACCTGTCAGTGGCCTCATTGAAATGTTTTTACAAAGGCGAGCAGTGGCTGCTCTCTGTGAACTCGCTATAGAAACTGTCCTTGAAAATAGGAGTGAGCATTCTCAGGAGGCCTGTAGCCAGGCCAATGAGCAAGAAGAAGATGGAGTGACAAATCAATCACAGAAGACCAATTTCTGCTAACAGTAGAGGACGTATTGAGAAGGAAAGAAGAAAAGTGATACGCCTTTTCCTTTCTCCGGCCAGCACTCTGTAGATTTTTCATTTGCCAGTTCCTTAACCGTGTTTGCTTTGCAGCCTACCAAGCCAATCTTTACACTCATGATCGTTCACTACGCAAGAGTGGAAGTGGCCAATTTCCAGGAAGAAAAAAATGAACACTCCCATGTAAAGAATTCACCAGTGTTCCTAAATATGTGGTTGAAATAATACTCTGCAAGGAAATTAAGATATTGATGACTCACCGTTCTTTGGGAGGAGGCTTGTCTTGTTAGTCACAAATTTAGTCCCTGGGTGGTATTATCAAGATGGCGCCTGAGCGAACCCAAATCTCCAAAGAGAGACTTGGTTCCTATTCATAATTGGCCGACAACTGCATTTCTTTTTCTTTTTTAAGCTCTTAAATGGTATTGGAATGTAAATCATATGCCTGGAGGAATTGTAGGCCTTGCCAGTGGTTGTCATGAGATATCATGTTTGCTATATACACGTCAACGAGAGTTTGAGTAATGCGCCTTTGGCAGACCTGTCTCTTAATCTGTGCACCATCTCCTTTAAGGAAAAACACCAGAGGGTTTGTTTTCACAGATAGATTGTAGATTTCCTCAGATGACATTTAGGGAAACTGCTCCTTGCCTCGCTACAAATTATTTGCTGTAATAAATGCATGTAAAGTTGGTAGAGATGTCAAATGTTTATTTTTTGGCCGTTAACATTTGTTGCACATGTTTTGCGATCTACTCCCGCTGTAGGAGTAAACATGTACAGATTTTTATGTGGAAGGAGAAACTGCTGCATGCGGCTGATAATGCTGCGACGATGTGGAAAGCATACTAATGCTCCCTTCCCTTGCCTCTCAGTGGTATGAGAGAATTGACCTTCTCACAGACTGTTATTCTTGTCAGTAAGAGTGACTTTGCACTTTTACCTCTTATGAACTGGAATGCAGCCTGAACTTTTCAGATAGGGCTCTCTTGAATGCTCTAAAATTAAAAAAAAAACAAAAATCATCAACCATACCCTTTTTCATTTGCTGGTCATTGGTAAAGCTTAACTTTATTACTAAGATGTTGAATTTTTTATATTATGTTTATCAGTGTTTTATTTTTTGGCTTTTTCTTTGTAATTCAATTTACAACTCTGCTTTCAAAAGTGTAGTAGGGCTGCAACTAAGAAAACATTTTTTCATTACCCACTAATCTGCCAGTTATTTTCTAGATTAGATTATTTTCTAATCATTTCCCATAAAATGTCAGAAAATGGTAAATAAGAATATCTGTTCAGGTGCACAGCCATGCAGTGGGCCAAACATACTCCCATTAAAGGTTGGAGACAAGAAGTTGGCCTTTGAAGTGTTTACTGGAAGCAATTGTGAAACTGCGAAAACAATAAATGCATGATGGGGATTACAAAGTAGATGAGATACCATAAACAAGAGTTAGACCAAAAGTACAACGAACTAGAACAGTAACAAGGAAACTAGATTTACTAAGTATCGACTACCTGTCAGATTAGTCATGCCAGGAAGAAAAGTATCACCAGTAAAGATCAACATCAAGTCGCCATAGGGAGTACAACACAGTAATTAATCTAGTAAGCATATACATATAGGTCACAACTGTAAAAGTAGAGGTGAAAAGAGTAAAATACACAACAGTACTTAGACTGTTGAATTAGCAACGTATTAGCCACAGACAGCAGGTATAACGGCTAGCTTGGTTAGCATTAAACTAATCCTGGAAAAACTAAACTAACAAGTAGAGAATCACATAACAGCTATAATAGTGGATTACCTACAGATCATGCTCCAACAAGGGCATTTGGGGAGTAGATAAGGGCGATTCCTGTCAGTATTTGCTTGGTCACAGATCAGACAAAATGGTGGACGGAACATTGTCAGTTAAACTGCTATGGAACTCTGCCAGTAGCGGTTGCTATAGCAACAGAATGTTCAACCAAAACCAACTGCTGATGGCAGATTACCCAAAGTGACGTCTTTAAATTGTTTGCTTTTGTTGAAACAGCAAGTCCAAAACCCAAACATATCCAGTTTACTATCATATGAGACAAAACAAAAAATCCATTAAAGGAGCTGGAAACGGCACTTAAGACTTAACAATTATTAAATCAAAATAGTTACAGATTAATCTTATGTCGATCAGCTAATCAGTTAATCGTTTCAGCTCTACAATATAACTTTCACTATTGTTTTAAGTGTTCTGTCATTTTAACATAACACTTGAAATACTAGAAGTAGTCCATTCCATTCCACTATACTACCAGCATCTCCAGTTCTGTAAGTGACTCATACAGTTCGTCATAAATTCCTGTTTGCGCAGGATTTAAGATAAGGTCAGTCTCGGGACTTTGTATTCTGACACTGACATAACCGGACAAGCTCGGCTTCATTTTATGCACCACGAGTGGAGAAACACTCTTAAAATGGGCTGTTGGAAACATGCTCAGACACTTGAATGCTCAAACGCTTCATTTATCAACGTAACAGTTATTGCTCATGGCAGCACCCGGCTATCTTTTATCTTCTCTCCGTAATGAATACTGACACTATTTTTCTCATTGTTCTCACTTTCTTGTCTACATGCAACCTTGATGAGAGGTGCTTTTATTGCAGAGAAAAAGGAGATGAGAAAAGAGCTGTTTTCTTGCAGGCTACAAAGAGAGTTGTAAAATCTGTCAATAATTACAATCTGACTGTGTACAAAAGGTGATAATTGCAGGCACTGGTAATTGTTCACATAAGTATTATTTTGTTTTAATAAAGACTTGCCGTGTTTTAATTGGAATCTCTTACACACATTCAAAGACAAATAGAAACCTTTAATTTTTTTGCAAGAACAGTCATATAATGTCACACCCAATCATTACACAGAAGTGCTCTCCCATTTACAAAGATAACAAAGGCATTTTGACAAGGTCAGTCAGTGAAAATGCCATTAACCCCACTGGATTCCTGTTGAGTTGAGGCAGAGCAGAGGTCAGCCAGTGAACCCATGGCCCTCACCAGAAGCAGAGAGGACCTGATATTTTGGCCCCACTGCAACCTAATGAAATGTGTTAAGAAGGGAGGAGGGGAGCTTTAGGGCCGGAGGGGGCAGTCACTCCCGACTTAATTTGTCCCCTCACATTACCCTCTTGTTCAAGTAATCCTATACAAGTACGCGGTGGAGTTTGCTGCATAAGGAGGGCTGCCATTTGTTGTTTGACAGCATTGAAAGGAAATGAGTGGTAAAATTACAGGCCAATTCCTCTCAGTAATGTGGGCTTCACTCAGCTGTCATGAGTGACCCTAATAAGGCAGACACGGGGGGTGGGGGTTGGGTTTGCTCCAAATCAGTCTGTTTCTTCCCCAGAAACAAATCCAGTCAGTAAAGAGAGAGATCATGGCTCCCACAAACACTGATATGTTAACTCCCTGTGTGTAAACAAATGATCATGCATGGAAAGTCAGTTTCTTGTGCAATTTGCATTCTGCCGCAGGGAAATTTGTTTGGGTTATTTTGTCAAGGGCTTTCCATGTTTAGACAGACTTGGCGTTGACATCTTTGTCCCGACAGCTTGAAAATTATTCCTAAGATGATGAATGTGTACAGATAAATTCAAATGGCTTTCGCCATTTAAACTTGATCTTAATCTTTTTGCATACCCTTGAGCGTATTTTTATGATATTGCCAATAAATTCTATGAATTTAAACCTCCCCCCCGTTAAGAGACTTTAAGTAATCCAGTCAAAACAATGTGTTGAAAAGTATGTCAAAAGTAGATTCTGCATAGAAACATTTGAGAAGCATGTTTTTCATTAACCTAACTACCGTGGTTATTAATAATTATTTAAAAAGTGTTCCCTGGCTTCTCGTTTGAAAGCATCCCATCATTTTTAACCCCTTGCTTTTCTTCCCCGAGCAGACCAATGGATGTGGATTGTTTAAGTCAGTATCAACACAATAATGATTAATAAGTTGTTTAATGAAGAGGCACTGAACAAGGTAGATTTTTGATTATCTACTTTGTGTGCAGTAGGGTAGAACTGATCTTCACTTCACTTTGCTCGGAAAGAATCATTATCTCCACAAAATAATCAGTAAGAATCGAGTAGAAATGACAGTATTGCAATAATAATGTAAAATTATTTTTAAATATCTGTAATTATTTCTACTAGTTTAGAATAATTCCAGCTGTGTTTACCTCAGTCCTTTCAGAGTCAAACTATGTGGCTTGGAAATTGAATTTCAGAGCTCTGATGCAACTTCTTGGGTGTCAGCAGCGAAAACCCTTTTCACTTATGCCAGAGACGAGGAATACGATATGATAACTTGGTCTGTCATTTTCATTTTCTGTACAGCATATAAACACACTGAAAGCCTCTAACAGTATACATTTTACTTGCCTTTTTCAAACACATTAATTAAACATGAAGTGCTGCAACATTCTGAGTTAGGAACCATGTCTTGTTTTTTTAGCACCGTTCCCATTTGAGTTAAGAGATGCATCCACATTTCTTTGAATGTCCTTGAGATGTCCCACATAACGCCCAAGGAACCACTTTATTAGCATTCACAGAAAGTACTGCAGAGGCAGAGATCTGAGGTGACCCAGAAGCCAAGGACCACTCTGACAGGATTACAGAGTTCCTTGGCTTCAGCATGGGAGGGTGGCCAGAAGGACGCCACTCTTAGTCCACAAAAAGGCATGTCAAAGACTCTGAGCTTGAAGCAAAGAAACTGATGGAGTGAAATAGAGCTATTGGCCTATAATGTTAGTTTTACAGGGTTTTCTGTTTGTTAGTGATGGTGGATGTGTATGTCCAGTAGCAGTAGCTGTAGTTAAACATATTTTCCTATGGCTGCCCTATTCATGTGTTAGTATTCCCAGTATGTTTTATCCAAATATAGTAATTACATCTTATAGGGTGCTTTAATGATTGAGGAGTTTACTCGCCTTTTGCCACTGATAGCACATTATTTCTGGCCAATCCATCAACAACGTGTTTAGAGTGGAAATGGTCTCTAAGATTGATTGATTCATCACCTGTCGTCCACTTTCATTTATGAGGCTAAGTGTTTGCAACCCTGCGCTGTGGGCTGCTTTTCACTGGCAGACACCTGAGAGTTGTAGTTGAGGGAAATGCAGGGAAATTCAGATAGTGGCAAAGATTTATATTCCAACAAGACAGTGATCCGTATCACTCGCACAAATACACCAGGGAATTTCTCAGAACAAGATAGGGAAAGTCCTGAAAGCCAAAGGTCACACCTGAGTCATGTTTTAAAAAAAACCTTTGCAGTAGCTTGAAGATGGATTTTGAGATACTCCTCATTCAGCTTGACTGAGCTTGAGTAAATCTGTGGGAGGAATTACAACAAATCCAAAGATTTGCTATGCGCTAAGTTAACAGCTATATATTCAGGATGACCCAAAACTGTATCGTGACGACTTGTGTTGGAAACACCAACTCAGATGTCTGTAATTCCAGTATATTTTTATGGGTTATTGTATTGTCAAAAACTCTTGGAATAAAATGCTTAATCTTCATTTGAATTAATTTAATTTCAGAATACAATAATTTTTAATTTGTGCTTTATATTGTAATCTACACTTCTACACACAATCTCTGTGAAATACATTCACTTACATGTATTCATGTATGAAAATTAGGACACTTTGAGGAATTTTGAGAAATGTTTTTTGCTTTCTTGCCAAGAGTTAGATGAAAAGATCCAAACCACTAAATACGAAGCTACACCCAGCAGCCGATTATCTTAGCTTAGCTTAAATACTGTGGTATAAATGGTATACATATTCTCCTCTAACTCTTAGAGCAAAAAGGCAAATAAGCGTATTCCCCAAAATGTTGAACTATTTCTTTAAGACAATTTTGATTAGCACTGGAAACAGTAACACTAAAATCCCATCCATGCTCATCCATTGTCACAGCTACTGAAGTGAGGAGACAGTCTAACATAAAGACTGAATGCTAATTTAAAATGATTAAAGACTTCTAACAACTCCATGGTATAATTTCTAAACCCTTTCGCTGGAGAAAGCAGGGAAGACTATATCCTGCACATCATGAAAGGCTAGTCATTCATTTGCCCTGCCTTGATTTACATCCTGCCACAACCAGCTGCCAGAGCCATTTTGTGTTGGAGTGTTTGGAGAGCTTAGGGGGGCGGGTTGTTGAAGGCGTTTTAGAAAAGGTCTGTGTTCTTTTAATGTGACAGAAATCTGAACTGGAGAACCCCTCCACTGCCCTGCTCACACACAAACGACATTTGCAGTTGGATCTAGCCTTGACCAAGCACTCATGTTTTCAGGCCATAGGGTGAAGGGAGAGACTTGTGGCCAAGTGTCAGCAGGTTCCTGTAAACATATATAAATGCCTTATACACTCGCTGGTTTATGCCAGAGGCAGCAAGAGAAAAATGAGGTCTGAACTGTGACTTATGTGTGGGAGGGAAGAAGATTGTAAGCCGGGGATGGTTATACCATTGAAAAGAGGAAATGAGGGTGAGGGTGAAGGAGAGAGGGAAAATGGGGTGAGCAAGAGAGGTTTCCTAAGCTAATAAAATGCTCGGAGGGACGGAAGCTGCCAGCCAGCATTCCTGTGCCATTAGATAAGTTCGCTCACTGCAGCCTCCAGTTTCTCTGCAGTGCTGAAGTGGCAAGCTGAGGTCACCACCGGGGAGTGTGGGGGATGGTGGGGGCAATAAATTCAGAATGTTTTTGTGCACGGTCGTTGCTCCTAATCCTCTGAAGCTGTTTGGTTGATGATTTACTTTTGAATTCACGGGCAATAGCTGCAAATTATCATTCATCTGCCTCTACCATGCTGTCCATTTAAAATGTGCTTCAACAGCAGACACTCTATGCTTTTTTGCATTAACATGAATTGTGTTTACTGCAGTTAAATGTCCAAAGGGCAGAGCTTTAGCGGAGTCATTTTGTACAAATCTGCATTCTTGATTGTGACATTTTGATGACGTGCATGCTGTTGCCAGATGAGCAGTATTTGGTTTCTTAAGGAGAAACATACATAGAGAGTCGTGTGATCTTCTGGAACTAATTTTAGATTTTAAATGCGAGGTCAGGTATCGCACTCGGCACAGGTCGGATTGTGTAGCTCACACCGAGTGCTACCAAATTCTCACTAGCCAAATGGCAACACAGAAGCTTCTAAGTGTGACAGATTGCAGCAATACCAGTGAAGTCAAGGAGCTTCTCTTGCACACACGCCGTTACAGTCTGTCAAACTGAACCCTTCACGTTGAATTGGTTTAACCCAGGAGCTAGTTGCTTGTTTTTAAGAAGCTGTAGTAGTAGATCTGTATTCTCCCCAAGGTAGTGAATTTCTGGGCTGAGATAGAGGACTGCAAAAAAATATTTGCCTTCAAATAATTCTCCTTCAGGGAAATTTCCTGCGCTGTGAGATGGCTTATTTAAATGGAAAAGGTGTTCAGAGAGTATTCCCCAGTGTGATCATTCTTAGTGAGACCTTCTGCCAGTATCTTATACAGGTTCTACAATACTGACTGCAGTTGAGTCTCTTCCAAGTCATTTAGAAGATATAAGTCAGCCTTGCCCCTACAGCTTTACTGTGGGAAGAAGATTAAAAAAGGATCTTTGACTTATATAATTGTCTTGCATATGACACCCTTTAGCAAAGATCAGGGGATTGATGCAGCAGCCACGATGCACTCTTTGCTCACATAGTGCAGACAGTCATACATGAATCTCACAGTAAAACATTCTCTGTTGTGTTTGTATGGTTTTTTTTCTGTGTACTTTGCATTATTGTCATAGTTAACACAAAATAAATTACCTCTTTGGTTCTTTGTTTCGCAGGCATGCTGGTCGTCAATGTTACATGGAGAAACAAGACATATGTGGGCACCCTGTTGGACTGTACACGGCATGACTGGGCTCCCCCCAGGTAAGGAGCATTGCCCTGTTCGGTTTTTATTTCAACTGGAGAAAGCAGGGGGGACATAGTGATATTTAAATATGCATCATCTAATCTGCACTTGTTCTGTTAATGGTACATCACTTGTTTGGTGTTGTTAAAACTAAAGCTACATGCACTGACCTTGCACAGTATCTGCATTTTACAAATAATTTACTGTCACACATGGTAGTTGTAAATGTCAAGGTAGAAAAGAATTCATGATTGCCATGAATCATTGATGCATTCTCTCTATCCAAGCTGTACTTGGTCTCTTAACCTTTTCATATTCTGTGTGATATGAATCTGCTGTAGTAGCATAAGCTCAAGGATATATGGCCTAATGCACCAACTTGCCTGTGTGCGGCTGGACCTTCCAAGTCCATGTTAGTCTTTATCTCGAGTCTGGGGAAACAGGATTCATTGGCAAACGGCTGGTGTCCTAGGAGGTGGTAGGGGAAATAGAAAGCTACTCTAACAAGCCAGATTGCAGAATCTAATTATTGGGCTAATAGCTTTTCCTCAACACTGTATAACATTCTCTATCACAAAGGCTGTAATTTCTTAGATCAGTGTTATGTGGGCGGTAGCTTAAAGTGTTTGTAATTTCTGGGTATTTGCCTTTGTTATGCAAAATACACAGGTTGTGTAAAATACATTTCCAAGCACTTGCTTTGATTTAGAACACCTGCACAGTATCTAAATGTAAATATGAATCTATATTTGAAATGCATAGTTAAGTGCAATAGAAAAAAAATCAAGATTAAAGTAATGGAAAACAAGGAGAGGCTGTATCACACTAATGTATCACAGTATATCACAATAATGTTCAGTAAGTGAGGTTTGCTGGGCTGTATTTGCACCAAGATAGTCTTACAGTTTGCAGCACGACTACATTAGGGACACACCATGAATAATTCAAAAAGCTTTCAACGGACTGAATATAAACTTGGGCTTGTAATGAGTCTAAATTCCTCTACCACTGTCAGACTACGGATGTATTCATATCCCCTGCTGGGGCTGAAATTGTTTGGAGAGACTTGCAGAGGAAGCTGTGAGTCATACCAGCCCGGTGTCTCTCTTTGTCACAGATTGCTAACCTTCACTGCTGTGCAGAAAGATAATTACATTACTGTTATGGAGAGATAAGGCCAAACTGCTATTTTAAGTATTTGAATGACTGTATGTTTTGATTACAAAGCAGCCAGAATGTTCACTGCTGTCTTTTCAAATGATGTTTACATGTCCTTCATTTGAAAAGTCATGTGGCTTTGTTAAAGAGCTCACTCACTTATAGTGCACAAAATATCACTTTGGTATGTTATGAGAGGACAGGGACAGAACAATGGTGTACATATTTTGATATCATTGCTATTGTTTATTATGGCTTCGGGACTCAGAAGGACGTAAACCCCCTAGTATTGCCATCATTGTTATTACTGTTATGACTTATTTTCTGTTTTCTGAATTTGCTATGAGACAATGTGCTATGTTATTTGGCATACCAATACAGTACATAACTGTATATGAGATTCCCGGTGAAAATATAAACAAACCTCCTGAAGAACAAATAAACTTTAGAAAGGGTATGGACAAGCACAGAAGTAGCCTAAAATCTTGTACTTGCATCTTGAATAGAGGTAAACAATAATGTCAACAGCATAGGTATAAAGGCCTTTAGAGAGCATTACAATTGCCAGAAACTGACATTATCTTTCCTTTTACCTTGACAATCAGATGCTTTGGTTGGTTACCCAGCAGATAACGAGAGTAACTGGGGTTCGCACAGTAGCTGTGAAACACACATGGACCTTCAAGATACAAGTGTATTTAACATAAGATCACTTGTCACAGCTTGATTACACACAAGTGATCTCCATTACATTGATAACAATGGACTGCACCAGTGTGGATTTAGGTGTGTGATAGTAATCAGGGTCATTTTTCAAGAAAGACTGTTGATCATTGTCAAAAAAGCCACTTACATTCACAGTGATTGAATGTTCTAAAATATAAAAATGAAAATGGGGTAAATAGTTTTTTTGGCATTGTATTATTCAGTCCCCACAGCAATGTTAATTTAAAAATGAATGAGTAGGTGAATTTCCATTGTATCATTTCAGAATCTAAACTAAAGCACTGAGTTGTATTGAAATCAACCATTGATATTGTGACATCACTTATTCTTATACGTGATTTTTGCCACTACTGCAGGTTTTGTGAATCCCCTACAAGTGATCTGGAGATGAGGAATGGCCGTGGTCGAGGTAAGCGAATGAGGCCGAATAGCAACACCCCTATCAACGAGAACAGCAACTCATCAGACAACAAGGGCACCACCAACAACAAGACTCGTGCTGCCTCTAACAGCAAGGGTCGGAGGGGCAGCCAGACGCCATCAGAGCGCCGCACTCCACCTAACAGCAACACAGAGGACATCAAGGCCAGTCCCTCCTCAACTGGAAAACGCAAGACCAAACCAGCCTCAGACATGGAACCCAATTCAAGTTCGGAGGACACCAAAGGCAACAAACGTATGCGGACAAACTCCAACAGTGGAGGGGCAGGACCAACGGGTCTCCCTATCCCTTCTATTAAGACTGAGCCACTTCCACCTCCCCTTGATCGTAGCTGCCCCTCTCCAGTTCTTATTGACTGCCCACACCCTAACTGCAACAAGAAGTACAAGCACATCAATGGTCTCAAGTACCACCAAGCCCGTGCCCACAATGATGATGACATAAAGTTGGACTTAGATGGAGACAGTGAATATGGAGAGGACTCAACTCTCCACCCTGAACCAGGGAACTGTAATGGAGCATCTATCTCTCAGAAAGGATGCTTGTCTCCAGCACGTTCAGTTACTCCAAAAGGCAGGAACTTTGATGCTCAAAGTCCTTCCCCATCTCCTGGCAAGTTTGGTTCAAAGCAGAGTAAAAAGAAAATTGCAGAGACAGATCCAGAGATGGGCGGTACACCGACAGATGGGTGTGAAGATGGGCTATGCCTCACTGATGAGGCCAGTAACGATGGTATAGATGATAAGAGAGGATCAGACAAGTCCAAAAAGGGTAGCACTGGCACAAAGGCTGATAAAATGGCTCAGAAAAACATGAAGTCGCCACGGCCCATTGGCCCTGGCTCTACAGGATCCCAGCAGATGTACCCTTTTCCTCCTGGAAACCCAAATTCTTCCCCGGGGCTTACCCCAATGATACAAGGAATCCCCAAGAGTCCCCAAATGAAGGGCACACAGCCTAAACCCCCTGCTATTGGAGATCCTGCCTCAAGTAGCTCCAAAGACAAGAAGAAGAAAGACAAGAAGAAAAAAGATGGCGGGAAGGAGGCTGACAGCCCCAAGCCTCCGGGAAAGGGAGGAAAACTGGAGGAAGGAAAGCTTCCATACTCTGAAACTTGTGATCAAGGAAATAAGGGGGAAGGACTCCTCAATGGTTCCTCAGATCCTCATCAGAGTCGCTTGGCCAGTATCAAGGCTGAGGCTGACAAGATTTACAGCTTTTCCGACAATGCCCCTAGCCCGTCCATTGGTGTAGCCAGCCGGATAGATGGCAGTGGAATGCCACAGCCTCTCACTCCACTTCATGTGGGGACCCAGAATGGTGCTGACAATTCTTCAGTCAAAACCAATAGCCCAGCATATTCAGACATTTCAGATGCTGGTGAGGATGGTGAAGGGAAACTAGAAGGCGTCAAAGTCAGGACAGAGGACCAAGCCATTAGGGAAAGTGTCAAAAAAGCACTCTTTCCAAACCAGACACCCAACAAAGATTCCCCGTACTATCCCGGTTATGAGACGTATTACTCACCCAATTATGTCAACCCCAGTCCTGGTGGGCCCAATTCAGGCACGCCAGTGGCTGAAGGTCAGGTTAAAATCAAAAAGGATGATGACCAGGACCAAGGTGAGGAAAAAGTCAAGGTTGAGGTTCATGAAGACCGCAAAGCTGACAGCAGTGCTCCTGGCCAGCAGCAGCAGCAGCAGCAGCAGCAGCAGCAGCAGCAGCAGCAACAGCAACCCTCAGTCATCCAACAGCGATCCAACATGTACATGCAACCTCTTTACTACAACCAGTATGCTTATGTCCCCCCATATGCATACCATCCTGATCAAGCCTACCATAACCACTTGATGAACACCAACCCAGCCTACCGGCAACAGTACGAGGAGCGGCAGCGACAGATGGTTGAACAGCATCGTGCTGCTGAGAAGAAGTCAGACGTAGCCATAAAAGAACGAGAAGCCTCCATGAAGGAGGAGTGGAAACAAAAGAGCCCAATGCCGCCAAGCCTCTCCAAAGCCCCAAGTCAGTCAGACATTGGAAAGACGTCGCAGCCCTCAAGCAAATCCAGGGACTCGCCCCCTGAGCCCTCCTCCAAATCCCTGGGAAGCATAAAGGGGGAGGACCCAAAGTCCCAGCAAGCTGAGGGGCTAAAGATGAAGCTGACTGAAGGGGGCCACCATGGAAAGGAAGACTCCAAGCAAGCACTGGAGTCCAGAGGTCAGGCAGGGATGGAGCAGGCCATGTGGTACAGACAGGTAATTACCAATCTAGTATAACAGTGTTAATATATATGCTTGTGAATCTGTTGTGAGAATGTTTTAGTTATTTCAATATGTAGATGCTGGTTTGTGCTGACTTGGACCTTCTTTACCGCCTTCAGCAGTACCCCGAGAGCCAGAAGCCCCAAGCAGAAGAGGAACACCAGCAACAACAACCTCGATGGAAAGATGAAAGGGACAGAGAACGGGAACGTGATCGTAAATTAAAGGAAGACAGGCCCAGGCCCAAGGACAGTCAAAGTGGGCCCAAGGAGGACGGCAAAGAGGGTAGTGATCCCAGAATCACTTCTGAGGACCACCGGGTCATGAGCAAAGACTCTCGTTCTAATCCCCACATGCAGTTCTCATCACCACTAGCACAGCACCAGGGCTACATGCCCTACATGCATGGTTACCCCTATGGACAAGGCTATGACCCCAACCACCCTGGATACAGGGGAATGCCCTCAGTCATGATGCAGAATTACCCAGGTATGACAATAGATTAACTCCAAATATATGTAAATATTAGAGGTTTTTAATACACTCCTAGTGAAAAATCATATGCAGTATGAAAAATAATTGTCTTATATCCTTTTTAAATTTGTTTGAACTGGTGACATTTGCAAGCTAAAGTCATTCAGTTTGTAATATTGATTTGGCCTAGTGATTTAATCATTTATTTGGTGCAAGTCATCATTCTTTTGGTCAAATACATGCTAGACTAACGTAAGCACTGACTTTTAAATTAGATGGAAAGGCAACATAATCAATGTGGCTTAAAGAATGTAATGTCTCTTGCTTTTTGCATGCATTGCTTTTTGAAAACACAATGGCTCTAAGGGTGTGTTAGTGCAGCTTTAGATTGTCTATCAAAACGGAATATACCAGTCTCAGCAGGATATCAGACTGTTTTTGTGGTAATTTCATTCAGAACTGACAGGATTTTCTGCATAAAACGTCTGATGTAATTTGCAGTCATTTTTGCTACAAATTCGCTACAAATTGCAGTAATGTTTGAAAATTGTAAAGCAGCATGAAATAATTGCAATGATTTGGTGGAGCTTGTTGGGGGCAAAACACAGCATGGGAATAATCTGCAAGTAAGATAGGTCAAGTCAATAAAAGATTGATTTTGTTTGACCTATGTTTCTAACAGTGGTTCTGAATAGGATAATTATATGTGGAAAATGTTGTATACTAGGAAAAACAAATACAGGCATTTTGCAGAAATATTGAAGGGGTTGGCAAAATTGCAAGTTCTTATAAATACTACTGAGAGTGGTTGAATTTGTGTTAATCCACAAATTCCTGGGGTCAAATATATGTAGCCCAAAGAATAATAGTTTTTATCACACCAGCCATGTGCTGGTGATTCACCACCAGACATGGCAACCGTACTATTGATAGCTTACATACATCCAGGTGGGCACAGTAGAGAAAAATGCTGTTCTTAAGCCACTTTCCTTTGTAAATTAAATTAAATGAAAATGCCACATTTTGCAGTTGGGCCCAATGTGGTCAACCACATAGCAATATTTACAGGGTGTGTTTTCATTTTCAAGATCAAAATGATCCCATGTAGAGAAAATGTGCTGGTACTAGACTGTTTAACTGTCAGTACCTGGATGTAGCCCTCTTAAGCGGACAATGTGACATTTTGCCCAGAAGTCAAAATGGACTGGTTGGTGACGTAAAATCAGTTGGGTTGACATTAATGAGAAGAATCAATCATCAGTTGTCACATTTGTATTCCATATAAACCTAAATTTGAACCCTCAATTTTCTTCATCACTCTTAGGTTCGTACCTACCTGGAGGCTATCCGTTTTCTCCATATGGCAGTAAAATAGCCGGAGGTGATGAAGGCAGCGACAAATCTCGCGCTAGCCCTACTGTCACCAAAACAGCAACGGACTCCAAAGCCCTGGATATCCTGCATCAGCACGCCAGCCAATACAAGAGCAAATCCCCCACAGTAGGTGACAAGCCACCCCATGACAGGGAGAGGGAGCAGGACAGAGGAGCTGGTGGAGACAGAGATCGGGAAAGGGAGCGTGAGAGGGAAAGAGAAAGAGACGTGGACCGACCACGATCCTCACCCTCCCAGCGCATCATGTCCTCTCACCCCCACCTGGGATACCCCCTGCTCTCAGGGCAATATGACCTGTCCTACGCCACAGGTCAGTGAGTCCTCAGTCATCCCATCTCTGCTGTTTGACAATGGATTCATAACACTAAATGTTATACTGTTCTTACATACTTAATAAGGTACTATACATGCAAATTAGATTAATGCCAGTTACTTAAATAAAAAAAGGCCCACAGTCCAGAATACTTACTGTAAGTAGATGCAGACTGTTAAATTATGACAGATAACCAATCATCAATCTAAATTCAGAACCTAAATAGGAAATATCACTGATAGCCATACATTTTCCAACTCGCCATAGGTCTCTCCTCTTCAGCTATTGTTGCCAGCCAACAAGCAGCAACCCCCTCCCTCTACCCACCACCACGGAGGTGAGAACGGTAAGACCCCCTTAGTTGGAGAGACACGCAAAAGACTGACAGCGAAACAAAACACAAACCTACTGAGACACACAGATAAACTGAGAGCAGTGTTTGCATACCCGACAAATGCAGGTGGCTGACATTGTGCTCCACATAAACAAGGCACATAAATCTAGTTAGAAATATTTAGGTGATGAGTACTGGCACAGATGTAGATTGTCACGTAAAAACAAAACTGTATGTTTCTTTTCCCAGGGTTGATTTGATTTGAAGTGACAAGAACACCATGCTCTACTCTTTCCTTACAACATTTGTGTTGCAGACTCAGAGGCAGCAACCTGTAAAAACAAACAAAAACAACAAAGAAAATCCTGGCCAAACAAAGCCCTTACTACTCTGCTGCAATCTAGTACAATATGCAGTGCAGCATTAACCCCCCCCACCCCCGCTCATCCATCCTAAGTAGGTCCTCTGAGGACAAGTGGATCATAGTGTTGATAATAGAGATGTGGAATGAGCCAGCTAAGACACAAACCCAGAGCAGCCTGCACTGACATCTAGTGGGAGCTCTTTGAAATTACAACTGAGTAATTTGATTAATAAATGTACACTCAGCTGAAACTAATGCTGTCTAATACAACAGTCCTGCAATAAATCCTACTTTCATGAAGTTTATAATGTGAAGTTTTTATTGAAACTGTTTTAGAGAGGTGTTGATTGAACTGTGTGATTATTTTGTATGCTGCAGTTTGTTGTGCTGTTGTTCTGCACTATACTGACAGTTATTTCTATTATTTTGTCCACCCCATTTATATCAGTGAGGGGAGGCTAAACAACAGAAATACCTGTCAGTATAATGTAATACAGTTCAACAGCACCACAAACTACATCCTCCAAAATGGCAGTAAAGTGGAATCAACACCTCTCTGAAACAGTTTAAATCAAAACTGAACATTATAACCTCCATGAAGGTAGCATTTATTGCAGAACTGCTGTATTAGACTGCATTAGTTTCAGCTAAGTGTACTTAATAAACTGGCAGTGTAGGCTGCAGGTATAACATTACAATTAATAACATACCTCCAGTGGCAGAAGGAGTATTCAAATCATTTACTTAGGAATACTAAAAAAAAAATTGCATTATAAGTAAAAGTATTAGCAGCAAAATGTACCTAAAGCATCAAAAGTACTCATTATGCAGAATGGCCCCTTCCAGAGGAGCACTACATTACTATTATGTATGCATTAATGTGTAAACAGCATTTTAATGTTGTAGTTGGGAAACTACTTTACATACAGTTCTGTGTTAAAAACAATCAGATTTTTTTATAAGTTAAATCTTAATATGCAAAGTACCTAGTAAATTTGGTTCTCAAATAAATGTAATGGAGTAAAAAGTACAATTATTCCCTTTGAAACGTAGTGAAGTAGGAGTATTAAATAGCCTAAAGTGGTAAATTACAAATACCTCAGAATTGTACTTAAGTGAAGCACTTGAGTAAAAGCCACCTCATACAGAGTTACAGAAGTGTGTAAAGCATTAATTAAACAGTACCTTTTTCTTTTTGTTTCCGTATAATTATGTAAATGAATAAGTGATCTGTTAATAAATAAGTCTTTGTATCTTTCACAGGGAAACCTGACCGTCACACCTCAACCCTGCAAAGATTCATGTGACTGGCTCACATGAGAAGAAAATCTCCCGGGTGTTACCTTTTAGACATCAGTTGAATGGTGTTTCTATCTATATTTTTAGTTCTTCTGCCCCACGGCTAGGCAGATTGTCGTTTTTTGTTGGGTCCCCCCCCCCTCCCCTCGTAAATCACCCCAAATTTTCCAGACCTTTGACTATAACAGGACTGATAATAACCCAGGTTCAAAGCCATCACTCTGCCTCATCACGCAGAGGAAACACCAACCCGCTGATTATCTAGTCTTTGCACTGTCAACAAATACAATGCAAAAAGAGACTATTGGACTGCCAGAACTGCTTTTTTTGTTGTTGTTGTTTTTTTTCTTTCTTTGACTGCATTGTTTTTTGTCACACGCAGAAAGAAATTGGCAGGCGATGTTGGGTGGCTGATGGGAAAGGGGGAGTCAAACTAAATTAAAGACTGAAAAAGAAAAAGTGAATCATTTTGAAATGATTTCAACTCTGTCTTTGGCTTATTGTATGCCGTGAAACAACAGTATATCCTTAACTTGACAAATGTTTGGCTATATTTCGTGGGGAGAGGGAATATGGCAACAGCTGCTTTCTTCAGAGACTTAAGAGCCTGAGACTGAAGTTTTTCATTTTCCATCGTCATCGTTGATTCCCATCCTCTTTCGAACCCTCAGTTCTTGTTTCAGGGATGACGTCGTCATGTTTTGCGAAGGGACCGCATACACCTCAGTGGAGAATAAACACTATTCATGTTTTCTTTTCTCAGTAACGCATAACTCCATATCATTGTGTTCATCCTTGAATGTGTCTGATGCTGGTATTAGTCCTGTTCTTTCCTCACAATGAAAGGGTCACATCTGTCTTTACACTCAAACGGTGAAGCCACATTAGCAAGGGATGAATTCATGGGAGGAACTGTCTGTCATCACTGCATTAGGCCACTTGTGGGGCTTTTTGGTGTTTTACTGTAAGACTGTGCTTCGTTCAGCTCGTCAGGTTTGATTGTTTTCTGTAAACAATGTGAAATTTCACTCCGCTCATGTATTTTTCTGCTGTAATATAGACTTTTAGCCTACTTTTATGTGCATAAATGTTTATATTTATCCCAGCACGCAACTTTTTAAAAACTGTCACTGTTACATAGCTTTTGGTTTTCACGGCGTTTAACATTGTGCTCAGATCATTAATGCTGCAGAGTCCTTAGACGTCTTGCTGTGCTTCTTCTTTGCCCCTTTGCTTTTTTATTTTTTATTTACTTGACCTCCGCTTACTTGATCTCCACTCATCCCAACATGCAGTGTGCAGTTAGACTGGTTCCAGACCTCTGAATCGCCGCCCACATCTCAGATCCTTTTTGGCGATTCAATGGAAACTCAAACTGTCAGATGAAGTGAAAACAAAATGGCGAATCGGTCTGATTTTTTTTTGGCTATTGTGCACTGTCAAAAAGTCTCATGGTGCCTCGCTTGCTCATGTGGCTTCACCATAACACACATTCACCTCGGACAGCATGGCTTCCTTAGCAGCGGCTTTGGATGAGTCCAAAACTGGGCCAGTGAGTCTGATACCTCTGACACAAATTTTGTTTGTTCAGTTGCTGCCTGTGCTGTAACGTCAACTACTGGCACATTATAAACACAAGCGCATGAAATGACCCAAAACATCTCTCAGCTGTTAAACTATTACAGAGCAAACAAAAAGGAAGGGTGAGCCAGTGAAAAGCTTGGGAGTGAAAGCTAACGCAGCAAAACGAGTGAAATGGGACCTTGATCACGCACACACGACTGAAGAACTGAAGCTGCCCAATCAGCTGAACAGAAGCACGTCGCTCTAGGCTTTACTTTTGGATCTCAAACTGGCGTGTGCCACTCTGTAGATTCAAACAAGTCTGGTTAACTTTAAATCTGTCAACATGGCCCCCGTTCTACCAGAGGAACCTCTTGGCTTTAAATTACAGTTCTCTTATACCTCAGGGGTTGTAAGTGAAATTCTATCCATATGCTGTTTGCATTGATTCAAGAGGGTTTCTGTTTATGGGCGTGAAAGAAAAAAAAAGAAGCTCATTTTCTGCTCTGAGCTGGATGTGCTGCATGGGTTCATTCACAAGTGACAAATTGGTTCAGGATGAGGAGTTATTAAGGGTTTTATGCCATACTGTGCTGTTGTGGGTTGTGAACAGGTCTTTACGTTCCTCTGACGCATTATAATGAGTAGAATATTGACCATGTTGTCATTAAATTTAATATGACTGATTTTGGTTTCACAGTCACTTTTGATGTTCCCATTGTTGTAGTTTTTTTTTTTCCTTCTCATTTAATACTGTATGTGTTCCAAGTCCATAAGCCACCAGTTAATCTCGTGTCTAACACCCTGTGAAGTTGGATGTTGGCTGTTTGTTGAGACACTACTCACGACTATGAAACCTGCAGCTCTTCATTTTTAAGGTTCTTGGACATTCCCAGTAAATAAGTTGCCAGTTTCTCGTCCCACGGAAGTTTGCAAGATGGTATATCTTTTTGACTTTTTGCGCATTTTAAAAGAAGAATGGCTGACATGAATAAGCTGAATGTGGTGGTGTTTGACTTGTACTTAATCTGTAAGGGTAGGCAGCTGTGATGTTGTCTTTAAAGTCGGTGGGTTTTAGTACCAGCAGACTGCATACAGTACATATAGTTTTATCAGACAATGGTTGTGACAAGTGCATTTGTTCTCTCTCTGAGAGTAGTAATGTTATCTCAGTAGTAAGCAAAGCCCAGTGAAAATCATATATACTAAAGTGTATGAAAAGCCAGAAAAGTAATGTTTGCTATCAACATATTGGAAAGTGCTTGGCTCTTGTATGTTGCAGGACTGTATTTGTTTCATGGTGAAGAGTATATTTATTGGCCAGCAGTTGTCTCAATTGGTGCCTAGTTGAACATTCTTCTGTGAAAACACAGAGACACTTGCTCGTTTGTCCTTTCCCGACCCACCTACTGTCACCCCCCCCCCCCCAAAAAAAGTACCTGTTCTGGTGCTTGCAAGGATGTTTACAATGTCTTCATTTTCTTTCTGTGAGAAATTCAAAAACTCTTCGCCCTCTCCTCCTTTCTCCCGCCCTTCAGGAGTTTGTGTAAAGTGTACATTACCATGGTTCTTTTTTATACAATACTCTG